>JACEIK010009735.1:4171-45716 GCA_018107945.1 Datura stramonium | reverse complement strand
TGTTCAAATTACTACTTATCAATATACATACACCCTATATATCACTCTCATATATCATTTATATATTTTGTGTACCTCATACATTTTTAAAAATAATTTTCAAATCATTTTAACATATTTTTTCTATCACTCTTTCAATCTTTTTTAGCAGGTAATAATGAAATAAATATTTTTCCTGGTATATCTTAGACTAGGTTTAAAGACTATCTTCGGATAGGCTTCGAGGGGTGCCTAACATCTTCCCCTTTGAGTAAATAAGACTCTTACCTAGAATTTCAATGATTTTTTGCAGACTAAAACAGAGTTTACATTTTTCAAATAATTTTTTAAATTTTTTCTAAAACTTAGGTGGTGACTCTAAACCTTTTTAAATCAGGTAGAAGAGCCAGACATTTCAAACTATATTTTGACTAGTTCAAAATAAGGGCGTGGAAGATATATTGACCAAATATGTCCATTTCATTCCAGTTTAAACTACCTATATTTCAGAGATATTTGCCAAGATGTACATTTAAGATATAGTTCCTTTGTATAAGGGGCCTATTTTGATCATTTTAGAATGAGGTACTCAATTCACGTTTCATTTCTATAGATCTATGTAGAAGGAATTGGGTACTCGGGTAGCACTTAGCAAAACTTTTCACCCACAAACGGATGGTCAATCTGAGCAGACTATTCAGGTTTTTAAGTATATGCTAGGGTTTGTATGATCGACTTTGGTGGTCATTGGGATCAGTTCTTGCCTTTGGCGGAGTTTGCTTACAATAATAGTTAACACTCCAACATCTAGATGACTCAATTTGAAGCTTTATTTGGTGCACGGTATCGTTCTCTAATTGGTTGGTTCAATGCATTTGAGGTCAGGATTTGGGATACAAATTTGTTGAGAGATTCCTTAGATAAGGTCAAGTTAATTCAAGAGCGACATCTCATAGCTCAAAGAAGATAGAAAATCTATGTTGATTAGAATGTTCGCGATTTGGAGTTCATGACTGGTGAGTTGAAGGTATCACCTATGAAGAGTGTCATGAAGTTCAAAAAGAAGGGCAAGCTCAGCTCAAGGCTCATTGGTCTATTTGAGGTCTTGTAGCATATTAGTGGGATGGCTTATGAGATTAGTTTGCCACCAGATTTCTCAGATGTTTAAAGTCTGATGCTGAGGAAATACTATTCTGGTGGCTACATGTGATTCAATGGGATTTGATACAGTTGGACCAGAATCTAGCTTTTGAGAAAAAACCTATAACAATTTTGGATAAGCATATTCGAAAGTTGAGGTCTAAGGAGATAGATTTTGTGTAGGTGTAGTGGAAACATCATCCAGTGGAGAAAGCCACTTGAAAGACTAAGTTAGACATCCGGAGAAGTTATCCACGGCCATTTGATAGTTCACTTATCTTCTTTCTCATTCTTCTCAAGGATGAACGTGTAATTTAGTAGTGGATGATGTAACGACCCACATGTTCGTTTTGTATTGTGGACTTTTTTTCCTATTTGACCCTCCATATAGCTTTCTTTCTTTGTTTATGTCTTACGGGAATGACTAGCATGATTTTCGAGGTGATAAGATATGTCTCAGGGAAGAAATTTTAGTTTTGAATGTCTCGAATATGAGAAGTTTGACTAAAGTGAATATTTTGGGATAACCATTTCAGATTTGAGTTTCGACAGTTCCATCAGGTTTGAAGGATAATTTATGACTTAGTTGGATGTTTTACATGGATGATGTTGGGGAGTGATTTGGATCATTGATTGATATTCTATCTCATTTAGAAGTTTTGAGTTGATCACGATTAACATTTGATCAAGATGACCTCAGATTAGTGATTTATGATTAAACAAATTTAGAATGCATTTTGAGGCCCGATTTTGTGATGTTGGGGTGTTAGTGTAGCTGCTAGTTCATCTGAACCTAGTGCAATCATACCTGCGACTCTTTTTTGCTTCTACAAAGTCGCTTCGGCAGAGAAGAGTCCACTTCTATGATGTTATGGCATGTTAGGGAAAATTGCTCATGCAGGACTTTTTCCGCAACTATAAGGTTGCACCGACGAAGGGGATCAGCACCTATGAGCCTGCAACGGCAAAGGAACTGTCACTTCGACCAAGTCAAGCACAAGATGAGCTTTCGCTTCTGCGAAGCTTTTTCTACAGAAGTAACGTCACAGGTGCGAGATATTGTCTGCTTTTGTGAGGATTCCTGGACAGAAAAATTTTAATATTATTTTGATTTTGTTGTTCTTATTTTGATTTTGGGAGTTACAAACCTTGATTTTACACAATTTTGAGGGAATTTTCATAATTTGACTCAGTTGCAAGATTCTAACCTTGATTTTGATCCCCTCCCCCCCACTATTCCATCATTTATTCACCTTTACAATTTGTGTTTGGGTGATAGAAATTGAAAACTTTTGTCTTATATCTAGATATATTATTTTATCAATTTAGAGATTAATTCAGAATTTGTTTTTGATAAAATTTAAGACTCTTGTGTTATGAGTAAACTAATTTTGAAGTGAAATCATAGTTTTGACTTTACGGGCTCAAGGTTGAATTTAGAATTAGTTTTTTGGGTTCAAGATAGAAGTATAGCAATATAGGTGTCTACAAACTCGTATGCTCACGTAGATTGAGTATTTGAACAAATTGGAATAGTTTTGAGGCATTGAGGAAGGAAAAGTTCATTTATTTGATTTTTATGGGCTTCAATTTAAGACAAGTTGAGACTTTCTTGACTCTTATGAAGTGTTTGTGTTGATAAATATTTGATTAATTGAAAATGGGTAATGAACAATTTGTATAAATGAGATAATAGGCACTTATGTGGGTGCCAATGTCATGCTATGATTAGTCATCAGATAAATTACATTTCTTTGATGATGTTGTGAATACTTAAGCATCATTTTTGAAATAGAAGTTTATTTGTGACTTATTTGCTCATTTAATTTGCTCTTCGCTCCTAATTTTCTTATATCTTTTAATTTGAAAGGTTGTTATGAGCCTTGTTTGCACTTGATATGATATTCTATGTATGTTGAATTTCTTAATGCCTATGGGTACCGATATATGGGGGAAAGGAAAGATTTCAACCCGTAAAGGGTGGGAAAGGAAGAATCTCGGCGGTAAAAGCTAGTTGCCCTATAGAGGGTGGAGTGAAGTAATTTAGCTAGTAAAAACTTGATACTTTACAAAGAGTCACCCAAGGTTTCTAGGTAAACGATTATTCGGGATAAGATAGGTATATGTACATTGCGAGTCCCCCATGGGTCACGTCTACCCGCCAAAAGTATACAGGTTTATGGACATTGTTTTCAGGCATATTCTGATTGACTTGAAGAAGTTAAGCTCATAAGCTAAATTTGATATTTCCATTTATTATATCTGATTGACTTGGAGTGATTAAACTCATAAGCTGAAGTTGATGTTTTCATTCTTTATATCTGATTGAATTGAATGTTTAAGCTCATAAGCTATATTTAACCCAGTCTATGATAGTTTTAATAAATTGTTGTTTCGTGATATTCATTTATTATGCAGTGTGACTGATTTTTTTAGTGCTGAGATTCATTATAATTTCTTGATTGATATAATTCTGATTAAAGTGTAGGGGTAGCATCGGTGGAACTAACCCTCGCCATCACTTTGTATAATATCAATCTACGATGTTGCTGAAGATACGTGTTTTTTGTATTCACTCTTTTCACTACACCTTTTATGTGAAGATTCCGTTCCTAGTACCAGTTGGGGTTGAGTAAACACTTTATTGAGATTACCAGCCGGAGTCTTCAGGGTGAGCTGGTTGTTTGATCTGCAAGATTGAACTTTATTTCCTATGATTTTCTTTGTCTTTTATTTATAGATGAATATATTGATATTTATTTCAGTTTGTAATCATACTTTAGAAGCTTTTTTACTTATGGCGCCAGATTTTTGGAGATTTCACGCCACATTTTACTCATTAGTAATATTACGATTTGTCAATTTTGACTTATTGATTGAGTTTCTCTTTTACTTTTTCATTTAACTTGTAAAAAATGGATTTAGTAATATAATCAGTTCACCTATGGAGTTTGAATATGTATCATCACAACTTAGAATTTCTCAATCATGACAGAAAACTACCTTTTCTAGATGTTTAGGTTAAATATAAGTTTCACCGGGATGATGATGAGGATTTCAAATGCTATTGTTGTGAAGATCTTAAAACATAGACCATACATCATATGTTTTTTTAAAGTGAAGCTACTACTCACCTTTGAAAATATTTTGGAGGAGCTTTAGAAATCATCGGTTAGGATAATTCAATTAGAAGAATCAATTTCACATATTGGTGATATAGATTAATCCTATTATGATTTTTTGGGAAATTTGAAAAAACAATATGTGTGCATGAAAATATAGTGAACAAAGAAAGTATTTGTATAGTAGAATGATTTATCAAACTCTATGGAATATCATATCAACTATTGGATTAGCTTATCCTAAGTACAATTTGGTAGTGTCTTGACCTAGTGTTGAGAATAAAAAGTTTTTGGAGGAATCAAGACTTGCTTCAATGGAGAATCATCAGCTATCTAAGTTCTTAGAAAAGAAGAAGAAGACTTCTCAAACTAAACAAGTTTCGATGTAAACAAAGTCACTTGATTTGTTCTCACAAAATACTAAGGGACATGGCAAAACATGGACGACTGATGAGCCAATATATCACAGGAAAGATCTGGATCGTCCACATAATCCCATGCCAACTCATTATGAGACAAATTCTAAGAGATGTTTACCAAGCACATGAGAGGCACACAATTCACATAGAGAGAGTATAATTTTATTATGCAGTTACATGTACAGCCAATAAAAATTAGACAAATAGTGTAGGATTTATATTTATTTGATTTCTATATTTACTTGGTAGACTTGTATAAATTGATACAGTATGTACAGAGAAATACAACTAGAAAATTTTTCCAAATTTTTCTTGATTTTCTACATGGTATCGGAGAAAATAATCTTTCTACAATTATCTTCTTAGTCTAAGAAACGACAGAAGATTCAACTAGCACAGTTAATGCAACAACAATTGTCGGAGGTTCATCTTCTATGGATGCAAATCATCCTTATCATCTTCATGAATCAGACACTCTTGGGATGACACTGATAAACAACCTCTTCAATAGAAAAGGTTATCGGGGTTGGAAGAGATCAATATTTATTGTCTTGTCAGCAAACAATAAATTGGGCTTCATTACTGGTTCACATCTAGCTCCCTCTGCTAATTCACTAGATCTGCAAGGATGGAGCAGATGCAATAATATGGTGACATCTTGGCTTCTAGATTCACTTTTGAGGGAAATTGTGGATAGTGTTATCTACTCGAACACAGCAAGGGAACTCTGGTTAAGATTGGAGCATAGATTTGGTCAATCTAATGGGGCAAAGCTTTATCACCTGCAAAAAGAGCTTAACATATTAGTGCAAGGTACAAGCAATATTGCAGGATATTTCACAAAGCTGAAGAGGTTATGGGATGAGTTGGATTCTCTTAATTCCAACATCAGATGCACTTGTCTATGTGTATGTGAAGGAAAGCATAAATTGGAGAAGTCTTTGGAAAATGAAAGACTTACACATTTTTTGATGGGCCTGAATGACACATACTCACAGTCTAGAGGTAATATTCTGATGATTTACCCCTTGACAGACATTAATCATACTTATTCTTTAATTTTACAGGATGAAAATTAGAGGGAGACTTATATGAATCCTCTAGTTTCTTCTGATTCCTCTTATTTTATGGCTAAAAGTCTGATCCATAACCAGCACAAAGGGGCAAAGCAGGTTCAAAGATTTGTGAACAATTCACTAAGATCTGTAAATTCATGTCCCAGACCTACTTTTCAATAATACCCTAGACCTAATATTCAGCAGCCACAGAGATTTCAGAAGTAGAATCAGAAATTCAAAGCAAAGGCAAAGTATAATCCTAATGTTTCTTGTACCCATTGTGGTAAAACAGGTCATGTAGAAGATGATTGTTACAGGTTGATAGGGTTTTCAAAAGATTTTCGATTTACAAATGAAAAATATTTTCAAGGGAAGATAAGAGGAAATGGGGTTATGTTTGTGGAGGAGAATGATAACAGGAACAACAAGCTCCCAAAGGCTGGTTTTACTAGTCCACAATATAACAAGGAACAGTACAGTCAATTTGTACAAATGTTTAAACAAATGAAGATGGAAGAAGTAGCAAACACAAGTGCGGGGATGGAAATCAATGGTTATGCAGTGGCTGGTACAATTCTAAGATATATTGGTTCATGCTTTTTAGTTGTAAATTCTAGCACCTGGATAATAGATTTAGTTGTAAATTCCAGCACCTGGATAATAGATTCTGGTGCTTCAGAAAACATGTGTTTCATTTTAGATTTCTTCACATCAATGTCACTTTTTAAAATTCCTTTGACTATTAATCTGCCTAATTTTCATACTATTCTGGTCACTCATATAGGAACTGTGTCTGTTTTCTCTGATCTCATTATACAGAATATTTTATATGTCCCAAGTTTCAAATAGAATCTCATGTCTGTGCATAAGTTTTGCAGTCAGTTCAGAAGCACCTTATTTTTCACAACAAATGAATGTATATTGTAGAGCCTTTTAATGAGGAAGCCACAAGTTTTTGGTGAATCAAAGGAAGGTCTTTATCTAGTCCAGTGCAACATTAAGGAGTCTATTTTTTCTTCCATCAAGACAATACCTATGATGATTAATACAGTTCCTACTTTAGTTTCATTTCTTATCAATCTAGTTCAGTTTCATTTCCAATGTGTAGCAATGCAACTTCTAATGTAAAGTTATGGCACATTACATTGGGGAATTTGCCTTTTTCATAAATGAAAAATGTCAGTTTTCTTCCAATCCCTTCTGCTTCAGATTGTTTTTGTGATATTTGCCCTAAAGCAAGGTAGTAGAGATTGCCTTTTCCTATTAGCCAAATATCTACTAAGTCTATTTTTTATCTCATTCATATTGATACTTGGGGACCTTACAAAGTACCTACTTATAACAACTATAGGTATTTTCTTACCATAGTAGATGATTATAATAGGGGTACTTGGACTTATTAGTTGACAACTAAGAGCAATGCTTTTACAGTACTACAATGCTTCTTACAGATGGTGGAAAGGCAGTTCAATGTTAAGGTAAAAGTGATAAGATCAGACAATGTCATGGAATTGGGTAAAAGTACAGCAGTCATTAACTACTTCAATTCTCAATGCATTGTAATCAAACTTCATATGTTGCAACCCCTCAACAGAATGGAATAGTTGAAAGAAATCATAGACACTTGCTTGAAATTACAAGAGCACTTTTATTTCAATCATAAATCCCTCTAGCCTACTGGGGAGAGTGCATTCTCACAGCAACTTTTCTCATCAACAAATTACCATCCAATATTCTTCAAGGAAAGACTCCTTATGATGTTATTTCTGGGAAATAACACTCCTATTAGATTTTAAAATGTTTTGGTTGTTTATGTTATGCCATCACACTCATTCATGGAAGGGGAAAATTTGAGTTAAGAGCCAAACTTGTGTGTTTTTAGGATATCCTAGTAATCAAAAAAGTTACAAGCTTTTAGACTTAGACAACAAGAGGGTGTTTATGGCTATGGATGTTTGCTTTTATGAAGAAATTTTCCCTTGCCACCAACAACATTAATCCATCTCCAATTTTCCCTATTCAAAATCCTGAAAACTCTAATTTCACTGATGAGATTTCAGGAACCACCCCTTTTTCAGACCATTCTTCCTACCCTACTTCACCTATAGATCCTGTCTTTTCTTCTCCCAAAAATTCATCCTCACATATTTCTCCTCCATTATCTCACAGAACCACTTTTTATTCACCTATGTCACCCATTCCAACTCTTAGAAGATCTGATAGGTCTAGCAAAGGAATTCTACCCATTCATCTCAGGAATTATTTCTGCAGCAATATATTCCTTAGTTCTGTCACTGACTCATGTTTTGCTGCTCCTCCCAAACCCATTACTCTTTCTTTTGATGGTTTTTCTTTGTCCAACCAGATTATTTTAGAGTTTGTTTCACATATTACAGAACCCACAATCTATTTTCAGGCTTCCAAACATCCAGGCTGGCAAAGGCTATAGAGGAAGAAATTTCAACTTTGCAAGCAAATCACACATGGGATGTTGTCTCTCTTCCTAAAAGGAGAAAGGCATTGCCTTGTAAATGGGTTTATAAGGTCAAACATCATGCTTATGGGACCATAGAAAGATTGAAGGCTAGATTGATTATCCAAGTAGATATTCAAAAGGAAGGTATATACTTTAATGGAACATTCTCCCCTGTGGTCAAGATGACCACAATCAGGTGTTTACTGGCTGTTGCAGCTAAGAAAAACTAGGAGATTTCACAGTATGATGTCAATAATGTTTTTCTATAAGGGGATTTACAAAATGAGGTATACATGAAATTCCCAACTGGTTTGACTCCTTCTAATCCTAACCTAGTGTGCAAACTTAGAAAGTCTTTGTATGATTTAGAGCAAGCATCTAGGCAGTGGTATGCCAAGCTTGTAGGTGCTCTAAGTTTCAAAGGTTTCACTGCCTCTCTCAACAATTATTCCTTGTTTTTTAAACAGATAGGTGACTTGATTTGTATAGTGGCAGTGTGTGTTGATGACATACTCATTACAGGAGATGATACCTCAGAGAGTCATTCACTTAAATCATTTCTTCATACAAAGTTTCTTAACCGGAAGAAAGTCTTTAGGGAAAGACCTCCACATGGATTGATAATACTGATAGCAGGGATTAGAGGATTGCTAGGGATGATCAAGATAACTTTATCATGGTTTTCTCCTTAAATGTCAAGTGCAAAAGTAATAATGAGGCAGAGGACATTGCAGCTACGCATGAAGCAATATGGTGCTAGAAGAATGGATTCACTGTTTTCATATTGGAATTACTCTCTCATCGTCAAAGATATGATTACAAAGATGCATAGGAATAACCAGAAACTCAGGAACCCAATTGGAGATATTTCCCAAATCCTTGATCAAGTTAATGCAAATGCTTCTCACTGTTATAGGAAGACTAATCAAGTAGCAGATAGTCTACCCAAAAATTCATCTATGAAAGGTGAATCATTTATGTATTGTAATTATTAGAATCTTCCTAGATATGCAAAGGTCCACTACTAAAAAAATATCAAAAACTAAATAAAAGTCTTGATCGGTTATAAAAAATCGACCTCCAAAGGTTAGTTTTATTTTATTTTATTTTTAAAAAAATCGGCCTCGCCTCGGGAGGTCGATTTTAAATTACACAATTATAAATGTGTGTCATATAGGGATTGAACCCTCATTTGTACCGTGGTAGGATACGTTTCTATCACTAGATCATTGGTGCTTATTGGTTTAAGACTATGAATTTTTTATTTATACTCTTTAAATTTATTTTTTCACAAAAGAAAAATTGATGAGGTCAATTTATTTTTAAAATATCTCAAAAAATAGGATCTCCAGAGGTTAGTTTGCATTTTTTTTATTCTTGACGCTAAAAAAGTCAGCCTCTTTTGAGTTCAGTTTCTAAAAGTCGTTTTTTGATTGTTTCTTAGTGGTTGCCCTTGTCATTTGGACAAGATCCAATTGCCTCACTTTATAATTAGATATGACAAAGTTAATTTTTTTTTTAATTAGTTAAAATGTATTTGAAGGGATAATTAAGGGTGATTCTTCATCGTTCTTTTGTATTGGAGGTAAGGCTTTACCTCCCTTCCTTATATTTGCTACGATGAAATAAGAACTCACCCTAGCTTTAATGAGTAATTATATGAAATTAAAAAGAGTTGTAATGATGCGTCAAAAACTAAGTTGGATACGTGTTTCCTGTTATTGAGTTTGAATGTCTAATTAGTTCATTTTAGTAGGCTATGTTGAGTGGTAATCTAATTTGCCTAATTAGGGCTTTCCAAAGCTTTTTTATTGAGAAATATTTTACTTCAGGCTAGAGTTGGTTTGAAAAGTGGAAGGATTAGAGTAACTTCTTCATGCTTCAAGTTTGAGTTCAACTTCAAGGGGTGTCTAGTGATTGTTGGGGTTGAGGCTTAAAATTAAGTCCTAGACCAGTGGAGTTTTGGGCTAAATCTTGCAAGGTTGATAGTAGTTTTTACACTTTTGAGTCATATGATTTCTACGTAAAAATCTTGTATTCTTTATTTTTTTTCACATTTTACAGTTTTAGGTTGATTTCATACACAAAAGGTTAGAGAATGACTTAGTCGAAATAGAAATTAGACAAATTCTTAAGAGATCGTGAAAATTTGAAACGACCCAATTCATCGTCCTGTATTATATTGATAAGTGAAATAACAGTGATGAATAATATTTGAAAGAATGTTGAAATATTTAGACTTTATTCATACGTGTCCCTTATTATCAGTTCATGAACTAGTATATGAAATGTATTGCTATAGAGATGCATGCATTGGTGAAATTTTATAGATTTAGTCTAGTGAGTTCACTCATGTATTTTGGAAAAAGGAGAAACCTAGACTTGAATGAAAATGCATACATACAGATAAATATACATGATTTTGGAAACCTAACATACCAATGTATTCTAATAATTTTGAACAAGCTGCCAAGTTAGTGAAAGAACTGTCCTTCACCCATAAAAAATAACAGAAGGATCATAGTAGGGGCTTGGGGAAGGGGAATATGCTGGAAACCTAACATACCAATGTATTCTAATACTTTGAACAAGCTGCCAAGTTAGTGAAAGAACTGTCCTTCACCCACTCCTCTTCTTGTTAGCTTTTAAGTATTTTTTGTAAAGTTGTCTTGGTCTCTCAAAATTTCCTAAAATCTCAAGCAGGTGAATTTTACATGTAAAAATGTCAAATTCCAAGATAATGTTCTAAAAAATGGAGCAAGTAAAAAAAGTGAATCTCTGGCCATGGAGTCAAGAAACTAAAATAGCCCCAAATAGAAATAAGCTGCATTTTTAAATTGAGTTTAGTTTGCTATATATATATATATATATATTTTAACGGCCAATGATGACCATATAGCCAATTAATTTAATTGCTATACATCATCTTCACCAACACTTACGGTAACACATCTTCCATTTTCAACTAGCATCTGCCATCTATCCATTGCCATTTGAATTAGGCTAACTTGGTAAACTTTTCAAAGAAGAACTTTATTATTACTCCAATCGCTTTATTTTACTTGATTTTATATTAAAATAAATTTTTATTTTTACTTGTTCAATTTAATGAATTAAAAATTATTATTTTTTATTTTAATTCTATTTTTTTAGTCTATTTTAAGAGTGATATCTTTTTCTTTTAATTATTACGATGTGCATTAAGAAAAATAATATGTTGGATACAATATTATAAATGATAAAAGAATATTATATTTTTTGATAAAACAAATATTTATATTATAAATGCATATTTATATCAATCGTTTTATAATAAAATAATATTATATTTTTATATTACTTATTTGTATCTTGGACATATTATTTTCACAATGCATAAAGTAATAATTAAAAAAAGATATTACGCTTTTAGATAAACTAAAATAAGAAAATAAATTAAAATAAAAAATAATTAGTAGAAAAAAAAGAAAAAACATAAAAAAAATAAAAAAAATAAAAATATTTTTAATATAACAAACAAGTAAAAATAAAACGATTGGAGTAATAATAAAGTTACTCTTTGAAAAGTGTACAAGTTAGCCAAATTCAAATGACAATGGACAAATGGCAGATGCTAGTTGAAAATGGGGAGAGAGGGGCACAATAAGATTTTTTGGTGAAGATAATATATCACAGACTAAATTAGTCCGCTATATATAGCGGAATAATTTAGTCCACTATATAGCTTTTTATACCGTCATCTTTGGCACTTAAAAGAAAAAGGTATATAATTGACTAATTTAGTCCACTAAGCCTATTTTGGTATTAACTTAAAAGCACGACTTATTTCTATATATGTTTAAATTTTGAGGCCTATTTTAGTTCCGGATTCCCTCATTTTTAAACTGTGACATTTTTCAATTATTTTACAAAAGTTGGCTATGTTCTGATTTAGCGCCCTAAAGGTATCTAACTTGATTGTCAATATCAACAGTGTTGAACTAAAATCAGTTATATTATTTTAATGATGACTAATCAATTCTATTTAATGCAGGACAAAAAAGGACTGCAAGAAATCCACTATTAAAGGAAGGACTCGAAGTCAACTAGCTACAAGAAAGGACCAAGAAGAAAAATATCAAAGATCACAAATCAATTAACAAGAAGCCAATACATCCAGTCCAGATATGGATCAATCACCTACAAGGAAACCAAATCATCAAAAGAAGGAAAAAGGAAGCGAAATCAATCAGCTATCAATCAGCTAAGAAGTAAATCAAGTATCAGAGTTAATCAGCTATCAATCAGCCAAAGAAAAAATTAAATCATCAACGAAATTAGAAGGCTGAAGAATTTCAAGAAGACAAGATTCAAGGATTCTACAAAAGGAAGATCAATACCATCTGAGAGAAAAGATATGCACAACATCTCAATTGACAATCATTGAGATCTCAATCATGTACCCATCTAACGTGATTGAGATAACAAAACTCTTGGTTTACCTTAGAGAAAATCAATCAAGATCAAAAGGATTGATCTTCTACCTTTTTCCAGCGATATCTCGCACTACAAAAAGGCATTGAAGACTTCATGAAGACCACACAACTTCAATTGATCAACCTGGCAACTTCTTGTCTTACTCATTCATTGTATTTTTAATAGAAATATCAGTGATCTTAAAAGAGAGAAATAGTTAGGTAGATATACAGGTAGAGGTTGTGTCATATCAACTATTGGTGAACCACATTGTAATCCAACCTCTCTCAAGCTCTAAGGAAACCCTTGTAACCCAAGGGGACTGGATTAGGCACCATCCTGGTGATCCAAACCAGTATAAACCTGTTGTATCATTTATATTCCTGCTCTTTACTGTATATTGATTATTATTGCACTAACATCTTTTGCAGGAACATAGTCGACTAAACGTTCCTGAGAGTCGACTGGACTATACTTAAATTAATTTTTAACCCCCTCTTTGTTTATCAATTGGTATTAAAGCCAAGGTCATGGGTTCGATTCTCAAGAGCAACATGCTGCATGAGGCAGGTGTTGGGAGGGGAATTGTTGGGTAACACCAATATCCTGCCTATGGCAAAGCCCACGAGGGGCTGGGGGGCCCAAGTCGGAGTCATGACCGAACATGGCGCTGGTGGGCTTAGTTAAGAAATAAAGTTGCGCCCTTGTTATCAGCTATAGCTTTTGGCATGATGGTGAGCGTTTGATCCTAACAATTGGTATCAGAGCAGGTCTCATTCATATTGCTTAATTGCAAGGTGAGAAAAAGATCCCATGGTTTCTTACCAAATCCCTGAAGCAATTCTGCAAGATGGACACTCATCATCCAAACCACCTTACTTTAATAGTCAACACTCCTCCCACAGAAAAGAACGTTTCAGAATATTTGTTCAAGCAAATGATTTTCAAGTGTGGGTAGTAATCAAGAAAGGTCCCAAGTCCATTCCCGGAGTAACAGATACTACTAAGACTAATCTGCAGACTTTTGAAGTTACCAATGAACAACAAGAGATATTCTAAACTAACGCTAGAACTATTAGCTTGCTTTACATTGCAGTTAGTGGAACAAAATACGACAAGATCTCCACCTATGACACCACTAAGGAGATGTGGGACAAACTAGAAGTAAGTTATGGTGAAAGTGAAGGAAGCTAGAATAAATGCACTGGTCAATAAATATGAACTATTTAAAATGACAGATGAAGAGAATGTGGAATCCCTGTTATCACGATTCAGCAAGATAGTTGGAGATCTAAAATCACTTGGAATGGTATACCCAAATAGTATGCAAGTCAAAAAACTTCTTAGGAGTCTTCCAAAAGCCTGGGAAACAAAAACAACAATCCTTGAAGATAGAGATTTGGAAAAACTCACATATGATGAACTTCGAGAAAATCTGATAGCCTACGAGCAGAACCATCTCAACAGATATACTAATGAAGAAAATAAAAAGTCAGTAGTTTTCAATGCTATGCCAAACAATGATGAAAAAGAGAAAGAAAAAGAGGACAGTTAAGGATTAGCTCTAATCAATCAAGGAGTTCGAAAAATTCTTAGACAAAGATGACAAAGGCCTCAAGCTGGATACCGAAACAATAAAAAAAGTGAAGATCGTTGTTATCACTGCGGAAAACCAGGACATATTGAGCAAAATTGCCCCGAGTTAAAGAAAAAAACGTTAAAAGAAATAATAATTCAAAATCCATGAGAGTATTGAGTGATGAAGAAGTCACAGATGAAGAAACTAAAGAAGCCGCAAATATCTGTTTCATGGCCCTTGAAGGATCAAGTGAGGTAACATATAACTCTTGTCCTAAGTGTCAAGATCTTCAGGACTCCTTGGATCTTGTCACAGATGAACTCCAAAACTCATTAATGAATATAATAAACTAACTAAAGAAAAGAAAGACTGGCAAATTCTTCTTGAATCAATTCAAATTAAAGTAGACTTGCTTGAGGAAGAACTAGGTAATGTAAAGATGCAATTAAATAGAATCAAGAAATCACCCATTCACAGCTCAGTCAACTCAAATAGAAAAAGTTCTGATCACTTCTCCAATAGTTTTTACTCCTCTAGATCTTCCTTCTCTCATGTATGTTATTCTTGTGGCAAAATTGGTCATAAATCCATTAACTGCAGGTTTTGTAGACCAACTTACGGTCGATGAATTTGGAAGAAAAAGAATATGTTACATGATCCTCCTCCCACTAACTCATCAGGACCCAAGAAAACTTGGGTACCTAAAAAAAATTAATTATCTTGTTTTGCAGGAGCAACCAAAAGTAAGCTATAAAAAGGAAATATAGGTAATTGACAGTGGATGCTCCCGACATATGACTGGAAAAGAAGAAAATTTCAGATCAGTTAAGAGAATCACTGGAAGATATGTCAGATTAGGAGACAATGCTAAAGGCGAAGTGATTGGAGTTGGATCTATCACCATAAGCCCCTCATGTGACTTGATTGAAGTATACCTGGTTAATGGTTTAAAACACAATCTTCTGAGCATCGGTCAACAGTGTGACGCTGGATTTGATGTATTATTTCAATGCTATCAAGTTCACCATCTGCAATATCGCTAAAAGTATTATTCTTATCGATGACCGTGTGGAAAATATCGACCTACCGACACTAACATGTCTTGAAGTATTCTCAAATGATCTAGGTATCTGGCACAGGAAACTCGATCACGCAAGCATGCATACAATTGAAAAGCTTCCAAAACTTGATTTAGTTCTTAGTTTACCTAAAATAAATTTTTTCAAACAAATCTTTGTGTGATATATCTTAACAGGATAAGCAGACTGGATCTTTTTTTAAATCCCAAAGACATTCTCACAACGATGAAGCCTTTGCAAGTTTTGAAATCTTCTGCAAAAAGGTTCAACGAGAAAAGGGATACTTTATCACTTCCATTCATAGTGATCATGGGCGAGAATTTGAGAATTAATCTTTCAAAGAATTCTGTAACAAGAAGGGGTATACTCAGACCTTTTCCTCACCTCGTACTCTTCAACAGAATGGGGTGATTGAGAGGAAAAATCGCTCTCTATAGGAAACAGCTAGAACCATGCCCATCGAACAAAATCTTCCCGATCACTTCTGGGCTGAAGTTGTAAGTACTGCATGTCATACTCTTAACAGATGTCTCATTCAGCCTATTTTGAAGAAGACTCCCTATGAACTATGGAAAGGGAAAAAATCGAATATTAGCTACTTTCACCCATTTTGGTGTAAATGTTTTATTCACAACAATGGTAAGGACAATCTTGGTAAGTTCAATCGAAGTGATGAAGGTATATTTCTTGGATACGCTCCTCTAAGTAGATTCTTTAAAGTTTTTAACATATGTACTTTATCTGTGGAGGAATCCATTCATGTTGTCTTTAATGATTCTAATCCTTCTACGAGTACTATTGAGAATGATGCAAGGGAAGATGATGAAATCAGTTCTCACCATGTTGAGACATCAAGATCTGAAGAAAGGCATGTTGGTGAAACGTCAAATTTGGACCCATCTGTGACATTGAATCAAAGTGAAATAGAAGTCACTGAGTCTATTAAAGTTTCAAAAATTCCAAGAGAATGGAGAAATGAAGCAAGCTATCCTAATGACTTTGTAATTGGTCATCCAAATACTCAACGAAAAACTAGTTCCTCTCTTAGAAATCAATCTTCATTGGCCCTAGTATCTTAGCTTGAACCTAAAAGAATTGAAGAAGCTCTTGTTGACGAATCTTGGTTGAAAGCTATGCAAGATGAACTGGAACAGTTTGAAAGAAATCAAGTATGGACTCTCGTACGTAGACCTAACAAGGCATCCGTAATCGGAATAAAATGGATCTTCAGAAATAAATTGAACGAAGAATACCTTATGACAGGAGAATTTGAGATGAGCATGATGGGAGAATTGGTATTTTTTCTAGGATTGCAAATTCATCAGCCAACTAAAGCAACCTTCATCTGCCAAACAAAATATACCAAAGAATCGATCAAAAAGTTTGGTCTGAAAAATGGAAAGGCTTTCGGAACTCCTATGAGCCCCTCAACATGTTTGGATGTTGATCCTTTAGGGAAAAATGTAGATGAAAAACTCTATTGAGGAATGATTGGATCATTGCTCTACCTTACAGCCAGTTGACCAGATATCATGTTTAGTGTGTGAAAAATGTGCCAGATATCAGTCGACTCCCAAGGAATCTCATCTCATGCTATAAAATAAATCATCCGTTATCTCATTGGAACCTAGGAATACGGGCTATGGTACCCTCAATTAATAAATTTTAATCTAATTGGTTATTCAAATGCAGATTTTGCAGGTGATAAATTCAACAAAAAAAGTACAAGCGAATCATGTCAAATTCTTGGAGAAGCTCTTACATCCTGACAAAGCAAGAAACAAAATTCAGTTGCTCTCTCAACTACAGAAGTCGAATACTTGGCCCTTGGAAGTTGTGGTGCTCAGTTATTATGGATGAAACATCAATTGTTAGACTATAATCATAATTATGAAAGTATTCCTATCTTATGTGACAACACTAGTGCTATTATTCTGTCTAAATACACTATGCATCATTCTAGAGCTAAACATATTGATATAAAGCATCATTTCATTCATGATCATGTTGAAAATGGAGAATTTTTGTTAGAATTTGTTGATACTAAAAATAAATTAACTGATATTTTTACAAAACCATTTTTGAAAAATAGATTTTTTTTTAAGAAAAAGCCTCAACGTGATTTCTATTTCCCAAAATTAAATTATTTTCCTTATTTTTTAAATTGAGTGATATTTACCTACCGTAATTATGTGCATCGCTGCCCCTTCCCTGGGTCATTATTACCCGTCCTTTCACTTATGTCCCTTCAAGTCTTTCAACCCTTCACATCCCTCTGAACCGTCGGTTTCCTCCTTTTAAAACCCTCATCTCCTTTGTTCCTCATCACTCATCTCTCTCTGCTCTCAACTCTCTCATGGTGAAAATCCCTCCTAAAGGATTTCTTTGTTCCAGCAAAAGACTAAAGAGTTCTACTCCTTCCCTATCTCATGTCGAGATTTTCAATTCTTCCTCCACGAATGTCCTGAATCCGCCTCCTCTCTCAAAAAACCCTCTTCCTCTTTTCCCAATAAGGGCAAAACCGATTCATCAGTCTCATTTGATTTGGATGACATGCAAAAGTTCTAGAGCGTTTTCAAGAAGGAAAAATTTGTTTCCTTCAAATATCGACCATTTGCTCATGGCCAAGTCATTTGTCTTGAAAAACTTGAAGAATCTCATAGCTCAGTAAGTCATTTTTTCACGTTTTAAGGATTGGATAGTGTGTTCATGCTGTGTGCTAATGAAGCAGTGGAAGAACCCATCAGGATGTTTTATACAAATCTCCGAATAATTAATGACTCTGGTGATCTGAAAACTCTGGTGTTGGGAAAAAGAATCGTCCTAAGTCACAGTATCTTTGAAAAAGTTTTTGATGCTCATCTCTCTGTCCTTCTTTTGTGGTTCTTGGCTAGACAATTTTAAGGTTTCCCTCGATGAAGCAAAATCCTTCATAGCTGATGATGGTACCCTGCTTGCTGATTTCGGACCTGCCACTATTTATTTTTAGAATCGAATTATTGCTCATATCGTGGCCACAATTCTTCTCTCCAGAAAAGGCTCTTTGAGCACTCTGTCTATAAGAGATGTGTTCGTTATCTACTGTCTCTTGAAGAAGCTGAAGATAAACTGGCTGGATTTGGATTTTGGGTTTCATGCTAGAAAGCTGCCAAGACCCTGGTGGTAACACCAGTCTTCCCCATGGGATGATCGTGACTCAGATAATAAAAGTCATGGGTGTTGATGTATCAGGTTTCCCTGTGAAAGAAATCTCCTTAACCTACAATGATCGAGCCTTCTCCAGTATGGGTTATGTTCTAGATGAAAGAGTCTGGGTAAAGAAAGCTAGCTATAAACCCAAAATCAAACATGTGTCTCCTGAAGGTCCGAGCAGTGTCAAGATAAATGAATCTCAAGGTGTTGTTCTCAACTCCCTCTTATCTGAAGCCCAGGAAATCAAACAATCACTTGGTGTAGTGGTAGGTGACTTGCACAAGTGCACCGAACTTCTAGGGAAGTTGTTCGCCTATATGACAAGTCTGTAGCCCAAATTTCTCTCATTCAAAAGGAAGGGGTAAAATCCTTCAACCTGGTGCTCAAGCAAGTTGAGTGATCTTGGGCATAATTACGTGCCCAAGTACTATTTTATATCTTAATTTAGTCATGTTTTTCAATTTAAATTGATTATATTCTCATGTGATTTTGAATATTTATAAGCATAAACTAACCAAGGTGTTTAGCCCTTGGTTGTAGGTGAAAAATACAAAGGGTGAGCTTAATATGATGAGACATGAAGATAAAGGAAGCTCGGGATTAAGTGCAAAGAAAGAGACTGAAGAAAACTTGGAAGTGCCATAATCACACCTTGCAGCATGCCACGGCAAGAGATTGTCGCGATGGGTATCGTGTCACGCAGACAGGATCGCGTGCGAGATGCTTGCCAAGCAGTGTGCCTACGCGTTGGCTCCGTTCCATGCCAGGCCCTCCTGCGCGCCAGCGCCCATGCCCCGCCAGGCCCTCATACGCATCAGCGCCCATTTCACTCCTTGCCTTTTCCACGATGAAGGTTGTGTCACGCCCGACGCCCTCGCCCATGACTTGGCCAATGTCGCATTCCAGTGAGCTGTCGCGACAAGCCCGTGCCACGCTACTCGAGCTGAGCGATGGGCAGCGTGTCACGGAGCCATTTTGGGCACGGCCAAATTTTATAATTTTCACTTAGTATAAGTAGGACCCTTATCTTCTAAAATGAATTACCAAGAAATATTTTTGGAGAAACGGAAAGGAGCGAAGGAAGAACGGGAAAAACTTCAATTAGGGTTCATAAACTCTCATTCTCTTTTAACATTCTTGTAAGTACTTTACTTTACACATATTTTTGAGTATTTTTATAAACACGAGTGGATAAAACCTTCCTCTAGGGTTGAGGCCACATGATATGAATGTAATTGCATGATTTTCATCTACGGTTCTAGTTTTGATTGTTGTTTTGTCTCGCATTCTTAATTATTGTTGTTTTTATGCTTGATCACCATGAAAACAAACCTGCTAAGCTTAGGCAAAAGCTCAAAATAATAACCCTAGGTTAGAAAGAAAGAATGCAAGGAGTAAGTTCTTGTCTGTACGATAGGATTCGCGATTAGGATAGAAACTATACCTAATTTGTCTTGCTTGGTTAATAAAACAGGAAATAGCTAGACACCGACTTAGAATTGTCACATCACCGCTCGTAGAAGTAGTTGTACAACTAAGTTAGGTTAAATAATTAGAGGTACGAAAATCCATAATCAAGGGCATAAACCCCGTAAACCACATCCACAGTGTTAAATTGCTCACAAATTAGAACGTCACATTCCCGCTTAATGATGTAGGTGTGAGACTAATTTATTGTGTTTAGAGACTCAAAAGACCATGAACACTGCATTTTAATCTGTGAGACAACAACTGAAGTTTTAATACTTGAACCATCGTGAATTGTAGCATTGTATGATCGCCAGGCCTTAACTTTAGATGCTTCTTGTTATTGTTTTCCGACTATTTTGTGATCACTTTTAGATTTAAGTACAAGTTACCAAAATCTCTACAATCAACACTTGTGAAGTTTAAATTAACACTAGAACTTGAACATTCGCTGAAATAGTCCAATCCCTGTGGGTTCGACATCCGGCTCTTAAAAGAGCCACTGTATTACTTATACGACCGCATACTCTTGCGCGTGCGTTGGGGCACAACATTGACTCTGTTGCTTCCCGAATCGAAGTCTCAGACAATGAATCAGCTATTACCGTTCAAAACTCTTACTTTTCTCTCTCCACTCGCATTGAAAAATCCTATCATTCCTTCTCTGAGCGTATCATAAATACACTGAAGTACTTTCTCGGCCGTATTTAACTCCTGGTGTTCTTGAAATCCTTTTTTTTTTAACTCTCTGCCCCTGCGTGAGCTATGTCTTTGTGTCTTTTTTTGTGATGAAGGGGGAGAACTTGTATGGTCTGGGTGATTAGGGATTAGGCCTTGATTTTTTGGATGCTTCTGGTTGTTAATGTTTTGGTGACTTGTGCTTATATATACTAGTTCTAGATGACTCATCTTTATTGTCTCATTTTTATCATCATTTTTTTAGGATCTGACTTATTTTTCACTGTTACTTTATATGGCACAAAGAAAATTGCTTCTAAGTCACTCTGTCAAGTCCGTTTAGACAGCATATGCAAAATGAATGGCATGCATCAAGTGAAGGGGAGAATACTCAGTACAACATGCATCAAGTAAGGGGGAGAAAGACAAAATAAGATCGCATCTTCAGGGAAGTGTCTCTAAATCACATCCCCATAATTGTCATCATCAAAAAGGGGGAGATTGTTGAACTAAAACTGGTTATATTATTTTAATGATGATTAATCAATTATATTTGATGCAGAACAAAAAGGGACTACAAGAAATCCACTATTAAATAAAGGACTCGAAGTCAACTAGCTGCAAGGAACCAAGAAGCAAAATGTCGAAGATCGCAAATCAATTAACAAGAAATCAAGACATCCAGTCCGGATATGGATCAATCGCCTACAAGGAAATCAAATCATCAAAAGAAGGAAAGAGGAAGCGAAATCAATCAGCTAAGGAGCAAATCAAGTATCAGAGTCAACCAACTATCAATCATCCAAGGAGAAAATCAAATCATCAACGAAATTGGAAGGCCGAAGAATTTCAAGAAGACAAGATTCAAGGATTCTACAAAATGAAGATCAATACCATCTGAGAGAAAAAATATGCACGACATCTCAATTGACGATCATCGAGATCTCAATCATGTATCCATCTTGCGTGATTGAGATAACAAAACCCTTGGGTTACCTTAGAGAAAATCAATCGAGATCAAAAGGATTGATCTTCTATCTTTTTCCAGCGATATCCTGCTCTACAAAAATGCACTGAAGATTTGATGAAGACTACGCAACTTCAATTGATCAACCTGGCAACTTCTTGTCTTACTCATTCATTGTATTCAGAAAAGAAATATAAGTGATTTTAAAAGAGAGAAATAATTAGGTAGATATACAGGTAGAGGCTGTGTCATATCAACTGTTGGTGAACCACGTTGTAATCCAACCTCTCACAAGCTCTAAGGAAACCCTTGTAATCCAAGGGGACTAGACTAGGCACCACCCTGGTGATCTAAACCAGTATAAACCTGTTGTGTCATTTATATTCCTACTCTTTACTGCATTTTAATTATTATTGCACTAACATTTTCTGCAGAAACATAGTCGACTGAACGTTCCTGAGAGTCAATTGGACTATACTTAAATTAATTTTTAAAATTCACCCTTTGTTTATCAAACAGTAGCATATAGGTTATTACATAGAGGACACAACAGATGTAGCACCTTTAATTACCTCATTTATTTCCTAATAATTTAATTCAAGCTTTTTCATCTACTTGTTCTGCTGTTCACCATAGGACGTACAATCTAGTTATTATATAGAACAAACTGAGCTAGCAATTATATATTAATAGTGGATCAATCCTGTAATGAATCTACAAGAGAATCTTGAAATTTCTCTATCTTGACAGTAAATTATACTTATATGATAATTAACATGGAAACTCCCATTTGAATTTTGATCATGAAATCACAGACGTGGTCATTATATTGTAGCCTTGGACCATTTGTATAATTGCGTTCTTGTGGCTTGTGCACGCATGGATGATAAAATATGTTCAATACCCACCACTAAAAAGTAGAAAAAGATGGTTGACCAGGCCATTCCATATAGCCTAGCAAGATATAATACTGGACATAGCTCTTTTGTTCGAATTAAATATTTTTAATGAAATCAATGAGAAATTTATGTTATAAAATATGATTTTTTTATCTAATTGCCGCCGAACTAGTTCATCGGAAAAACGCATGATGAAAAATAGATTCTTACTAAAATAGTGAAAAGCTCCATGATTTGTTCATGTAAAAACACTATCAATTTTTCTTTTCCCACCCTTTTAATCAAAATATCTACTTAACAGTTTTTGCTAAGTAGTTTCAACAAAAAAAGCTCCATGATTTGTTCATTAATTTGATTATATGGTTGTTGATGGTTCAAAATTATTAGGTGATTTATTTATAATAAGAAGCACACTCTAGCTAGCTATACCTCTCTTTGCGTCCCTAGTAATTCTTCCTTATTTAATACCGAAGTATCCAAAGTCGGTAGAGTAGAATAAAGGGGATTTAATTGGAGGACCTTCGTGCTACAACTTCATTTCACAGTATTTTTCGGAAAATGAAGTCCACTGATGGAGTAGTTTCTGTTGGGTACAATCTGCATAAATGCGTGTACCTTTAATTTATTAGCATTGGATCACTATAACAACCAATCTCCTTATAGCTAGTATACATGGTCTACTTAAAGCCAGAAGCAATTATGAGAGATCCGTAGGAACAAAATTAAACTTTTAGGTGATTTTTCTTTCATTTGTTAGCGGAGCTTTGATGTACATAATAGTTATTATTGAAGTTGTGTAATCATCTCATTCAAAAATGTAAGTTATAAGTCAGAACATATTATATTTAATTATATTTTTAATATGTCCTGTCACGAGCAATTTAATTTTTTTTTTAAATGGATCATGCACTTAAAATTCCTTTTTAAAAATGGACCCGTGACGATGAGACTCGAAATTCCCATGACAATTGTCTACTCTAATATGATAATAAGAAATGAACATGTATCTAATTCAATCCCGAAAAATGAGTTAATGATGTGAGGACTAAGAATTAATATAAGAAGACCATATATTCTCCAAACAATTATTTAATACTTGTGCTAGTGGAAGGTATAAATACTAAATAAAATAGTTAAGGTACACAGAAATTGATCATGAAAAATCATCTTTAAACTAAAAATAATAAGTGAAAATGACGACAGCCGGAGGCAGGGCAGAGCCAAGTAGAGTGATGGGGGGTTCGAGTGAAAAATTGCACAAAGATTAAATTATTTTTTATGTACATATTAGAATATTGAACCCCTTAACTTATTTGTGTATTTATGTTTTTACATTTTAAACCTCATTAGTGAAAATCTGGTTCCGCCATTGAGAGGAGGTTGTTGGCGTTGTCTATATAACATTGAGTTTGGCATGCATGCATTTGAGATTGTATTAATTTTTGTTGATTACAGCACAACACCTCTGGTAAAGGTCATGTTCACCAAATATAGGAGAAAAATAAATGTTCCTAATTAGACTCTGTTGCAAGCTTGACGTATTTATATATCTTCAGCACTATATATGATATGATATGCATCTCCGATCCACCATAGATATTAATTCACTATACATCTCTCATCACTCATATGTACATTTTTAGGTGAATATATTTAGTATTCCCTTAATGGTGCCTGCCTGCTTCTACATGCCCAACTAACCACAGTTGTAGGCATATATCTTTAATGTCTATATTCAATATTCAAGTACCGTGTATGTACAACTCCCGCTTTATATAAAGACACACAAATTTCAACCCTCTTTTGCACTACAATTCTCTAGATGACCATGGAGTATTATGGGAAGAGAAGCCTCCATAGCTACTTTGACAAAGAAAAAAGATCATCAATACAATCCCCACCTCGTCTCTCCTTCAATTCTCATCTAAAATTATCCGAACATGAAGTTGATCATGTCTATAGTCCTTCAAGGTCCTCTAATGCTAGTGCAGCCACAATGTATTCCTTAATGCCACCTCCTAGCCCTGATTCTCCATGGACACTTTCCCCTTTGCAAACACCATCACCCTCTCTCCTCTACCACTGCATCGCGTCCCTTCATCGTCACGAGGGCACCATTTATTCCATCGCCGTTGCTAAAGGTATCGTCTTCACTGGCTCCGAGAGTAGCCGGATTCGTGCGTGGCGACAACCGGACTGTGTAGAGAGAGGGTACCTCAAGGCAAGTTGTGGTGATGTTAGGGCCATTTTAGTCTATGGTAACATGCTATTCACTTCACACAAAGACCATAAAGTCCGGATATGGAACGTGACGGTGTCCGATAATTTTCGAGGCAAGAAAATCACAACCCTACCTAAGTCCACTTATTATTCATTTCTCAAATTCCCTAGGTCAAGTAGTAGCAGCAACAATAATCAGCACAAGGATTGCATTTCTTGCATGGCTTACTACCATGCAGAGGGGCTTTTGTACACAGGATCATGGGATAAAACAGTCAAGGCTTGGAGAATCTCGGATAATCGATGCGTCGACTCATTCTCAGCTCATGAAGACAATGTGAACTCAATTGTTGTAAACCAAGAAGATGGTTGTGTTTTCACATGTTCATCCGATGGTTCAATCAAAATTTGGAGGAGGGTATACGGACAAAACTCTCATACTCTCACAATGACACTAAAATTCCAGCCATCGCCGGTTAACGCATTAGCCCTAAGCAGTAACACCTCACTAGCTTCTTGTTATCTCTACTCCGGATCCTCGGATGGATTCATAAACTTTTGGGAAAAGGAGAAGAGTTCGGGTAGGTTTAACCACGGAGGATTCTTGCAAGGGCATAGGTTTTCAGTGCTTTGTTTGGTTGCAATTGAGAAATTGATATTCAGTGGGTCAGAGGATACAACAATTAGGGTTTGGAGGAGAGAAGAAGGGAGCTGTTTTCATGAGTGTCTTGCAGTGTTAGATGCTCATAGAGGTCCAGTTAAGTGCTTGGCTGCAACTTTGGAGATTGACAAAGTTGTAATGGGATTTTTGGTTTATAGTGCTAGCTTGGATCAAACTTTTAAGGTATGGAGAATTAAAGTTATGCCTGATGAGAAGAAGGTCATTAACCAAAATAATTACGAGCAGCAGCATGGTGAATTAATAAGTAGTAGTAATAATAATAAAATGAAGATGACGGAATATGAGTTAAATCCTGTTTTATCTCCTTCATGGGTAGAGAAGAAGCTACAAGGGAACCATCATTTTCACTAACACATACACATTTATTGTACTTCAACTCCATGTCTATATTATTTTATTTATAAGATCTATGAGATGATATTGCTAATGTGACATTTTTGTTATGGTAGGTGAGACAATCTCATGTTCTCTCTTTTGTTTCATTTTATTTGATTATGTGCTATAAAAGAATATTCAATAGGTTAACATGTCGAAAATACCATTTTGATTTTTATTGATTCAAATATAAATGTTTTCCCCATAAGAGCGTGTAGTACTGTTACAGGGAATACACTAGGAATGTTTTTAAATTGCATGGACATCAAGGATTTCATCATAAAGATTAGGATGTGTATATTATTTTATAGGCCAAATATATGAACAACGCCTTTTAACTTATTGTCATACGTAAAATTAGAATTATTGATAAGGCCTTAATTTTTCACCTTAATTTTTTTTTATTTAATAAGTTTAAATATTTAAATTAATTTCATAATTAAGAAATATCTTTTTATCTTTAAATTTAAAATACTAATTTTTATGTTTATATTATTATCACATTTTTTATCGGTAGCTTTGCACTTTAATAATCGACAGACAAACGTTAGTTTTGTAAAATAAAAATAAAAATCAACAGATGATTTGTTAATTATTTTTTTTAAAAATAATACTTTGTTTGTATAGTTTCGCATATATTTGGCGCAAAATATAACCAATTAAAGTGCGTTTGTTTTCTTAAAGTTTGTCGATTTTTTTTTAAAGGAAATTATCTTACAATATGATGGAGTCCGTTTGGTTTTTTTCCCTCGAGTTTTAGCATTTTATAATAGCGTTATTAGCAAATGAATTGAAATCTTCTTTTAACCCTATTGAAGATAGGTTCATTTTATCCGTATTTCGGTTAAACTCAAATGACCCGGATGACATCAAAAATTAAAATACATGACGTTATTTAATTAGATATTTCTAGAAGCTTTTTTATATATATAAATTTATCAATATGTATTGAATAATTTATAAAGAATAATATTTTTTGTAATTAAATGACACATAAAAAATAAAACTAAAAGATTAAAATAAAATTAAATTAAATTAAAATACGGTGTCACAATGAATGAAATTCTCTTATTATATAAGAGGAGTTAGTTAAGCAGATAGCTCCTTGGCCAACATGCTTGCTTGTTGACGGGGCAATTTGATAATTTTTAATATTTTAATTTTTGCTTTAAAAAATATATTTTACTTATGATAATGGATTTATTAATTTAGTAATTTCATTAATACTTAAGATATAGTACTTTTAAACTTGTGGGCACATTTTTTTGTGCATTTATTCATGTGAGACATTTATAAATAACTATGTTTAATTTATTTGTTATATAATATATAATAAATAATATAATATTATTCATATTGAGCCGGGTATAGAGCCCTTTAGGAACCTGCCTTCCAATTAAAAATTTTTATTCATCTTACCATTTAATGACTCATAATCAAATTTTAATAACTAATTATATATTAAAAAAACTTATAAAATTATAAAATTAAAAATATTTTTAACAAAAAATTCCTATCATAATAAAGAAAATAAATAATAAAAGTCATATTTCACAAAAATAAATTATAGGAAAAAGAGAATTCAAGAGGCTCCGGCACCACCTGACTAGTATGTGTGACAAGTCAGAGCAGTTTTATGTATTTGGCCCATGTTATAGTTGAATTTCAAAATCTATGTAATGATCGATGTCCAAAAATTCCTTTGCTAAGTAATCATGTGGCATCTTAGCTATGATAGGTGAGATAATTTCATACTCTTTCCTCTCTCTGTATATAAACGCTGGCATTTAGTTGTGAGCTGTAAGAAAGATTTGATATACATTAGTTAAATATGTTTGTTATGTCAAAATATCACTAAATCACATTTCTTTTAAGAGCGTGAAAATTTAAAGTTTTTTTTTTAAACTTTTTTTCCTCTTTCCTTCATCGTTATTTGCTGCCACCACTTCATCTCCACCACTAGCTCTATCATTTTCAAATGAAGAAGAAAGCTACCGGAAAAGTTTGAAAAAAAAATTAAAGTTCAAACATTCACCCAATAATCTTTACAAATGAATTTAATATTGACAACAACTTCTCATCTTTCTTGTCAAATTTTAGAAGAGATTAGGTATCTTTAATGGTAGAATTTCAAGAAAGAAAAGCTTAGTGAGAGAGGGCTAGGTTAAGTTGGGAAAGAGGAGGCTTGGGGGACAACAAAGTGACTGTATTAAGCGTATGGTGGATTTGAAGGGAGAATGGTTGAACCCAAATTTCACTATTAAAGTTAGTTCAAATCCCACCATTAAAGTAATCTAAGTTTTTCTTCCTTTATTGGTGGAGAAGCCTTAAGTTTCGAAAGGTGGGTCGGGCGAGGTTAGGCCACGAGGGACCAGCGCGACGCGTCAGCCTAGCCAGTTGTGTCAAGTGCCTACAGCGGGCACCGCTGGCAAGCTGGGGAGGCGCGGCGCGACATAGGGGTTGGCACTTTGGCCGACGCGAAGCACCCCCGTGCCACCGGCCATGCATGTATATAGACCCTGACTATTTTCAATTCATTTACAAAGGAAACCCACAACTTAAATAGAAGGAGCACGCAAGTTTTATCGGTTTTCGTCCAATTATGCTACCAAACACCGTTCAAACGCAAATTAACTTCTAGCTTTGGAGTTTGAGGCCTTTATGGCTACACACGAGCTACGGTACTCCGCCCTCGGCATACCGAAACTCCGCCAGTAAAAGTTGTCTGACCGTCTAAATTGAATCCTAAACGGGCCAAGCATGTGCATTAGGTAAGTGTTCTCCCTTCCGAACTCTCGAAAATTATAGGTTTTCGGCCGGAAGTTATTTGAGTTGAATTATAGTTGCTATTATTATCAAAAATTATCATATTTTCCAAATTTAGTATTGAAATTAGTCTTATTCTCTCAAAGATAAAGGTTAGAGTTGGAAAGAATTACCGATTGCAAGTTGAAACTTGCTAGTTAACTGAAATCAACATTTGAGGTATGTTAAGGTTAATTCCTTCGGCAAGTTATTCCCGTCGCATTGTAATACAAACCTAAATCCTTGTAAGAAAGCCGTGGCTATTGATTTTTTGTGGTTAGCTACTATTATTAGTCGAGATTAGCGTGTCATTTAGATTGGACCGACCTCGCCCTATAGCCTTCGTTGTCCAACCGTGGTTACTAGTCATGGTCGCTACCTACTTGTAATATATGAATCGCCCAAGGAGCTAGATGCTGTCCCAAGGGACTGCGTCGGTGGCCTAAGGGTATTGATGTACCATCTCCACTGGCCGGACTATTATTTTGTATGTTGTATCGACATCACCGAATCCCTCGTCGAGCCCGGTGCCTAGTGGTGCGCTACGTGAGTCCACGCCAGGACTCGCTCCGCATACGCTACGCGGGCCAAGTGGGCTCTCACTGGGTGCACTGTGGGACCTGGCAAAGCTGGCTATAGTTACATGTTGACTGCTTCTTTGACCTAGCTTAAGAGTATAGATCGAAGTGCAAGCTCGCCAGTGGCTTATGGGGCCTGGGCGTGGTTATTCTATGCCGGTTGTACCTTCCGAGCTTATAGGGGCTGTGTAAGGTTCTTGTTTGCATTACTTATCATAGTTATACAAAGAAATTGTAAGGCTATTTAGGTTATATCTCTATCCCTCCTATTGAATTGTTTCAGCTTTCATTACGTATCATCTGGCCATTTTCATTTACCGCCTTACATATTCGATACATATTTTACTAACGTCTACTCAGTCGTTGCATTACTGCCTGTAGGCGAGGATAGACGCGGCTCAGACCTCCCTAGTCATCAACCGAGCCGCTAGCCTAATCAAGACCTTTACTGCCGTTAGTTAGTTGCTCTGTTTTTGTTGTATAGTTTATGGCAGGTCGATGCCCCTGCCTCACCATTATTCCACTCCTGGGAGGCTTGCAAAGGCGCATCGTTGTTAGCTGTGTTGGCCGTGGTGGGCCTATGTATGTTTTTTGTGTGATGACCGTGTGGGGCCTAGCTTAGCTATTAGTTATGCCTTGCTCTGCCATGCGCATAGCCTCGGCTGCCTCGTTTTCATTATGATATAACTACGTGAGCATGATGGTCTTGGCAACCCGCATAGGATCCTTTTTTACCGCTTGCTGTTGGTTAGCCGTTTTCTTTTGGACGTGGCTGGGCGCGGCCTTGCCTTACCCGAGGCTGTGCTTACAACCGAGATATAGCCTGCCGTTTTCTTGATTTGAAATGCAGGCATGCACCAAAAGTGCATAAGCCCACTGTCGCTTAAATCCTAATATGGCACCAAAAAGCCGCCTATGTTCCCAAGGTGGGGCGTGGAAATAAATCGCAGGAAAGATAACTACGCAAAACTATTAACACTACTAGTATATGGAGAAATAGTTTTTGGGCGCCAAACCTGCCAAATCTAACTGCGTAAAAGTGAGACACCACTCAACTATATACTAACTCTTCCACCCAAAAATTAAAATATAGAAATCTTAATAATCTTTTTAAATGTGCCCATGTGTGTTTCTTTTTCTTTTCCATCCTTTAGACTTTTCAGTTAGTAAATATGTTTAGGCAATTTCAGTCTTCAATAAACAAACTAACTGGATTGTAATATCTAAAAAAATTTAGAACAACTTAGATATCCATTTTCAAATAAAATTACAGCTAAAGAAATTAAATTGACTTGGTTAATTAGCTCAAAGTAAATTTTAAAAAAGAAAATCAAAAAGTTAGGAATCCAGCTGATAGTCTTTTCTGGCTGATTTTACCCACCATAAGTCCACACTTGAGAGTATTAAAAAGCCATGTTAATTGCCAAGCTACTTTCTGTACGATTTGCCAGAAAGTGATTATAAATTTAAAGCACCTTCTTTCATTCAATATTAGGCATTTAATGTGATTTTTAATTTTAGTGTTGGCTACAGCCTACAGTACTTTGAGCTACCCCTATTATGCAAAATATTTATCAGGACTGTACTGGTACCTCGTAAATAAAGAAAACATTTTTAAATAAATAGTTTTTTAATGCTTATATCTCAAATAATAGGATACACATTTTTAGATAATTTTATCTTTTTTTTATTTTATTTGGGGGAGGGTCATTGCTTTTAAATATATAAATAAATATTCATGCAAATATTAGTTGAAAGGTTAGAAAATCAGTAGATATGAAAATTAATAATAAGGTGGACGATGATTTTATTTAAAATTTTTCTATATTACTGATAATTTATTTAAAATTATTTCTACAATTACAATAAAAACTATATTATTATTTATTTTTTAAATAATAAATTTAAAAATATATTAAAAAAATTAATAAAAATTATAAAAATTAAAAATGTATACTTTACGCTTGTAAATTTATAAAATTTACACTTCATTATTCAAAATTTACATCTCACTTAGTGCTATGTAAAACACCTTTAATCGACACTTGCGCTTTTAAACGTTGTTGTAGATTACTAGAACACTAAAATTGATCCGCCGGAGTAGATAAACCGATAAAGATTTGACATCATTTATCGTATATCATATATCATATATCATACATCATATATTATTATATAAGTGGAAGCCCTCCAAACTTAAAAATTGGATTATCATTTTGCCATTCAATCTAAAATTATTTCAATAATATTTTATGTACTAAAAGTAAATATATATTACAATAAATATTATTATGCTATTAAATTAAATAAAAATCTATAATTGTCATAATAGAGATTTAATGTTTTCATTTAATCTACATTGTTTCACCGTCCAAATTTAATTATAATTATTTATTGTCATCTTCGGCCTTCGAATGTAAAAAACTCAAAGCCGTAGCATCATGGTTGTTTCTTTCATTTAATTATTTTGTTATTTTTTAAAGATTTAAATTTTTTATTTTTTTTATTTTTTTTAGTTTTTTTATATTTTTTATATTGTTTGTTTTTTGTTTTTGGGGTTTTTTTTTTTTTATGAATTTTGAGTTTTTTTAATTTTTTATTTTTGCTTTTATAATTTAATAACTGTATTGAAAATATGAATATTATAATGGGAAAAGGGTGAAAAATACCCCTCTACTAAAGATATTAGCTAATTCTTGTCCTTGGTTATCTATAAGGCCAAATATACCCTCACTTCTCGTAAGCAATTAGTAACTAAATTGCTCCTCAATGGAGGAATACTAAATTGCTAAATACCCGCTTCTATTAAAATACCATTTTTCCTTTAAATTGATCCGACCCACTAAATCAATAAAGTTCCATTAGATTTAATTATTCAAAACAAAATAAATTTAAATTATTAAAGAAAACCTAGAAATAAAATAGCCTGATTCAGCTTATTTTCCTTCAAATATTGGAACAAATAAAATAGCAATTAAATATTTACCAAATCTCTTCATATTAAGAACATGAAACTCATTTGATAAATATTTGATTGCTATTTTATTTGTTCCAATATTTTTCGAGAGTAGAAATAATTGTATGACCAAACTCCTTTTATTTTTAAGGCTTTTTCTTTGAATAATTTTTGAGAGCTTGTTTTGCTTGAATAATTAAATTTTTTTAATTTTTTTAATTTTTTTATAAAAAATTATGATTTAAAGAAAAACGGATAATTTAATTGAAATTGGGAATTTAAGTCAATTTGGGGATTCCATCCAATTGAGCGGCAATTTGGTTACTTTGTTAATCTACAGAGATATTTTGGATTTCATAAGATAACCAGGCAAAATTAGCTAATATACTAAAGCAGAGGGGTATTTTTGACCTTTTTTCTATTATAATTCATTATTTAACTTCTCTTTTTTTAAAAAATAATCAACATATCTTTTAGTTTAGTGAGTTATTATTCACTTATATATACATATATATATTGAGATTTTACCGCTTGAGCATACAAAAATATTATACGAGTATCAGTTAAATGTGTTAAGCAAAATCATTCAATATTTGATGGACTCGATATGTGAAACTTTCCACTTTTAGTATAATATGATATGATTTAAATATTACTCATAGTATCATGGTTGTTTCTTTCATTTAATCTTTTTTGTTATTTTTTAAAGATTTATATCTATGTTTTGTACTAAATATTTTGAAATACTATTTGGTTGAAGGTAAGAATATCGTTTAATATTTGATGGATATTTTAGTAATTTTATTTTTATTTCGTGACTTTTCACTTTTTATAATTTAATAATTGTATTGAACATGAATATTATTGAGTGAATCTTTATTTTTGGATTGTTTGTGAAATTACAATTATAATCTTAATTATATATACAAAAAATTGAAATTTGGAATTTTATATATATATATAATGAGATTTTTTACCGTATTGGTATAAAAATATTATAAGAATATTGCTTAAATATATTTACAAAATAATCATTCAATATTTGATGAATCGATATGTGACTTTTCACTTTAGTATAATACTAGTTTAACCGTATGCGCTTGCGCGTGTCCTCATATTAATAAGAATAAATTTATAAAAATAGCATAAATAATATTTAAAAAGTGTGTTTGTATAAAATATATAAGAAAATAAAAGGAAATTACAAATTTCAAATTGATAAATGTTGTTTAAGAGTTTCATCCACTCCAGAGTTTTTCCGCCTTGTTCTAATACTCTGTTTCAATGAATAAAAAAGGTCATAGAAATACCATTTGAATTAAAAGGTAAAAGAAATATTTACTTTTACACGAGCACTTAAATGCATGCATTATATGTATATATAAATATTAATATTGTTAATATATTTCAATAAGGAAGAATTTAATACATAAAATTTAGTTAATTTTAAAATTCTAAATATTTTTAAAATTTAATTCAATATATTTTTATTCAGGTTTTTATCAGTTCAGTTTTAGAAAAAGTTAAGTATTATATATTTTTTAATACTTTAAATATTTAATAACAAATTAGTTTTAAACTTTTCATTTTATCCTTTATGAGATACTTTCAACTCAATTTTTTCTTTCTATTAATCTATGTGTTTAGTCAAACACATAAATTGGAAATGAAAAATAGTGTAGATTTAACTAAAAGAGAGTGAATAACAAGAGTACTCGACACTGAAACAACTTAAAATATATTATGTTTCTATAAAAAAAATTGATTAAATAATTTTTTGAAAAGGAGAAGAAAAAGAGGAGGAGTGAATTCACATATTAATACATAATAAAATTGTACTTTTAATTTTATTTTATTTTTGTATTGAAATATTAAGAATAAAGCAATTTTTTTTTTGAAAAATTAACCCTGTTTAAAAAAATTAATCATTACAAATTGAATTAATTTTTAAATTGAAAATTTTAAATGTTAGAACTTTTAATATAGCTCAAATAAGAAAAGATTTTAAGAAGCAAAATTTTAGTCAATTTTAAAATATTAAATATTAGGAGTTTTACTTTTCACAAATTAATAAAGATCTATAATACTAGATGACAACTAATTGAGGAAATTAGTAAATGACAATTTTATCTATTGTAGAATCTTTTAATAAAGGGCAAAATTCAATCAACATTTATAAGGACCTTTTCGTTTTATATCTACAAATAATATTTTGTTAAGTAAATAGGAGTAAAATATTATGCATATATTGAATGTTAGATTAGTTGATGAAATCTAAAGAAATTACCAAAGAATGTTCCATTAGAAGATTGTATTGCATCTTCAAACAAAATAAAAATATTTGGTAACGGTAGAGTGCCGAACGTTGCATTCTCGAACTATAGTATTGTCATTGACCCAACATCAATCTCCTTGTTTATCGATATAAAATTAGCATTACTATTAATGCGGTCTGCTCAGATTGTAATTATCTTTGTCTTGTTGTAAATATTTTTTTCACCTTTTAATATATGATTATTGAAAAGTATAGCATGAACTTTTGTGCCTCGCGTAAAATTAAATTTTAATGGTTAAAAAATATATATATATATATATATATATATATATAATATATATAAAATATAATAAAAATAGCTAAAAACTCAACCATACATATGTAAAAATATAAAATATAAATATAGAATACAATACGAAAAATTATTACCTCTATTCGTCAACTAATGTTTATAGTCATTCATGCGTCTCCTTTCCCTTTTTTTATACTCTTTACTTAATCCAACTTCAATTACTAAGACTTTTATTATACAATGAGAATCATATTGTCTTAATTAATTGGCGCAATTTGGTCACGAAATTCATTTCTGCATTCCATTGCAATATTATCTAAAATAAATTATGCAGTAGAGCTATAATTTAGAATAATTTATAATTTTATAAAAAATTATTTTATGAGATGAAGAAATTATTTTACTTGAAGGATAAAACTTGTGAATATATGAGTAGATGGAGAAATGCCTGCTAACATAGTATCAATATTAGACCTAACTAAAGGAGACAATCTAAGATAAATTATTTTTAATACAAACAACCTGATATAAAAATTAGCATTAACACTATTAATGCTATCCATTCGCATTGTACTGATCTTGTCTTGTTGTAAATATTTTTTTCACCTTTTAATATATGATTATTGAAAAGTATAGCATGAACTTTGCAAAAGCCCAGAAAAATTAAATTTTAATGGTTAAAAAATATATATATATATATATATAATATATATAAAATATAATAAAAATAGCTAAAACTCAAACCATACATATGTAAAAATATAAAATATAAATATAGAATACAATACGAAAAAATTATTACCTCTTCGTCAATCCAATGTTAAAGTCATTCGTGCGTCTTCCTTTCCTTTATACTCTTACTAATCCAACTTCAATTACTATGACTTTTATTATACAATGAGAATCATATTGTCTTAATTAATTGGCGCATTTGGTCACGAAATTCATTTCGCATTCCATTGCAATATTATCTAAAATAAATTATGCACGAGAGTTATAATTATAATAATTTATAATTTTATAAAAAAATTATTTTATGAGATGAAGAAATTATTTTACTTGAATAGATAAAACCAGAATATATGAGTACGAGAATGCTCCATAACATAAGATCAATATTAGACCTAACTAAAGCGAGACAATCTAAAAGTAATTATTTTAATACAAACAACCTGATATAAAATTAGCATTAACACTATTAATGCGTCCGTTCAGATTGTACTGATCTTGTCTTGTTAATAAATATTTTTTCACCTTTTAATATACGACATTGGAAAGATAAGCATTTAACTTTCAAGGTCTTAAAAATTAAATTTTAATGGTAAAAATGCTTATATATATATATATATAATATATATATAAAATATTAAAAAAATAGCTAAAACCTAACCATACATATGTAAAAAAATATAAAATATAAATATAGAATACAACAATAAAAAAATTATTACCTCTTCACAATCCACGTTTAAAGTCATTCGTGCGTCTTCCTTTCCCTTTTTATACTTTACTAATCCAACTTCAATTACTAAGAATTTTATTATACAATGAGAATCATATTGCTTAATTAATTACTAATTTGTCACTTAAATTCATTTCGCATTCCATTGCAATATTATCTAAAATAAATTATGCACGAGAATTATAATTATAATAATAATTTATAATTTTATAAAAAAATTATTTTATGAGATGAAGAAATTATTTTACTTGAATAGATAAAACTTGTGAATATATTGAGAGTAGACTATTAGCCGTCTAACATAGTATCAATATTGGGACCTAACTAAAGGAGACAATCTAAGTTAAATTATTTTTTAATACAAACAACCCGAAACCGACATAATAATTACTATTAAGTGCTTTTTAGAGCCATAACATAAAAAAAAATTCATAACACTGAAAAAAGAAGAAGAAGAAGACTGAAGAAGAAGATAGATTAACTCAAGATCATACAAAGTTGAGATTGAATCAAAGGTAAGTGATGTAAAAGAGTTGATGAATTAAATTATGCAGCTATAAACTTATAGAAGCAGAAGGATTTATAATAAAAAGAATTTGAAAATATAAGAATATTAAGACATCAATATTAAAAATAAAAAACACAACACACACAAAAAAAATAAAAAAAATAAAAAAAATAAAAAAAATAAAAAAAATAAAAAAAATAAAAAAAATAAAAAAAATAAAATAAATTTCCAAATAAAAAGTTAAATAAAACTTAAAACATTTAAATTATTAATTATAACTTTATTTATTTTAAAATTTACACTATAAATAGAGTTATGCCATAAGTAAAAAAATTAAATATAATAAAATAAGGTAAAAAAATTTCGTTACTATCAAAAAGGAAAAAAAACTCGTGGAAATTTTTTATTTTCTTTAGATTTACACCATAAATAGAGTTATGTCATAAATAGAAAACCTAATACAGATAAAATAAAGTGATGAAAATAATTAAAAGTACAATAATTTTAAATAATAATTTTATACAAATAGTAAAATGACAATTTTATCTATTGCGAAACCTTTTAATGAAGGGCAAAGTTCAATCAATAATATTTCTAAGGGCCTTCACACTTTTAATATAATATAGATTATATGATATGATTCAAATATTGTTATTTTTGCTTTAATTAAATTATAATTAATTTAATTTTTAATTTAATAAATAATAAAATATTATTATTTAATTAAATATTTAAATATGATATGATATGATTTAAAATATTACTATACTAATAGATATTTAATTTAGTTTTGATTGAATGAATGATAAAATATTATCATTTTGTTAGATATTTAATTTGGTTTTGATTCAATGAAGGGTAAACATTATTATTTAATTAGATATTTTATTATTTTTAATTTATTATAGGGTAAAATGGTAATTCAACTTTAAGATAGGGGCTTCCTACTTTAGTATAATATGATATGATGGTATATAGTTTCAACAAGAATTAAAGAGAATATTATTTTTCTTATTTCTATAATAAAATATTACTGATCATTTTGATAAAATATTTTCAGATAAACGACAATTATATGCTGAACTAATATAATTTGTTTCGCGTATATCGTAAACAATACCTGAATTCTCTCGTCAATATTGTTTGATTATAAATTTCATTTGTAGACACGTTATTTTGACCCTTCGTGAGTTTCACTATTTCCTTAGCGTTAAATACTTCTTTTACTCTAATCCCGATATTTATATTTTTATCTTATTTTTAATAAGTTTTTATTTGTGGAAATTAAAAATTTTTAATTTTATTTACAAAAGAAAATGACAAAAGTATTTTCTTATCTAGCTTTTAGTTAATTATTTTAATCTCCTGTTAATTTTTAACATTTTTATTTTAATAATATAACTAAACAAATAAAAAAAATAAAAAATAATAATAATAATAATTTATTATTATTATTATTATTATTATTTATTATTATCTCTTTCACGACGTGACAAGATTCTTCCTTTTATCTCTTTCTACCAAACTCACACTCACTTCTTTTTTGCTCACCACCCCACTCATGAGCACACTACACACCTCACCTGATATATTCATACATTCACCATTTTTTTAATCTTTTCTTTTCTTTTCTCTCCACGCAAACACACATAATACATAAATAAATACAATTTTCCAGAAAATAATGATGATGAAGGGAGGGAGAACCAAAATCTGGGGAGGATTTTTCTTCTCATTCGAACTTGCTGACCACGGCATACATACGCTAATACTTTTACTCATCTGTACACATACGTAGATATATATATATATAAAAGGAGGGGGAGAGTGCAATACGCTCTCATATAGATAGGCGAAAACTAATTGAGAAGCGACACCGCTGTGTGAATCACTATCGCACCGTCCTTCTTTCACTATCGGTCACCGATCACTCTCGTCGACCATTCTTTACTATTTTCTTCAAAACAATTGTTACACCACTAATACCATCATCTTCCACTTAAAACACACCAAATGTCCACCCTCTTCTTTCATCGACAGAATATATTTGTTGTTTTACAGTGATCTCCAAGTTGGGGTATTCAGATCTATATAATGGAGTTGGGGTTTCTGGCGAGTCGAGATCCGCGATCGTGGCTCCAATTTGAGTTTGAAACTCCGTTTAAGGTTCATTTCTTACATTTTCTCTCCAATTTTATTATTAGTTCGTATGTTGGGGAATGGATTGTATTTAATCATTTGATGAATTGGTGATTTGTGATAGTTTTCTAGTGTTTTGTGCTTTATTCTAATTAATGTTTTAAAGTGGATGCAAGTGTTATTCATATCAAGTTCATTCTGGGTGTCCACATTTTTTAAGTAAAAGAGAATTTGAATATCAAATTGAAAAGGGACACTGATAACAATGGGCTCGTTGTGGTGTTAAAATAATTAAGAAATAATTGGGTTTAAGGTGATTTATTCATTAGCGGGCTATTATAACTAATTTTCAATATGAGATTAATATATTATTTTTTACATTTCCTTTCTTGCTCTAAATATTTTTAGATAACCCTGGAGTTGGTAGATAAATTTTTAGATCCATTTGCCTTTAATATGCTTACTCGCTTTCTCAGATATTATGTATTTATGCCTCCCAAGCATTTATAACAATGGAGGTCGTCAGTGAATCGGTTGAAGCATGGAGCATTAACGTTAGTTTTTGTTTTTACTAGAGGATGAGTCGGAATTTTAACTAAAGAAATTCTAGAAGTTAATTTAATTAATCTAGGTGATAATTAATGATGAGGTCGAAAAAGCGTGTTACTATGATAAATCATTCTAATAAAATTTATTTATATTTGAAGCCGATTTAATGGGGTGGATAGATTTTAAGTGCGTTAGTCGTTTGCTTAGGCGCAAAGAAAATGGGATGACTCATTAATGATTCAAAAGGCGAGATACAAATCAATAATCCAGGCAATGAAAAGCGCGCCACCAATACACCGCGTATTAATAATTTAAATTAATTTCAAAAATTTTTAAAACAAGCCGAGAAGGCGAACCAATGACTTCTTAAACATAATGTATCCAAAATTGAGTTAAGCCAAATATAAATTGATAAAATGACCGTGCTAGAACCACGAGACTGAGGATGCCTAACACCTCCCCTCGGTCACCGTAATTTCTTACCCGATTTTTTATTTTGCATCAAATAAGAGTCATTTCCCGTTGATTAGGATTCAGTAGGTGACTTGGAACACCGAACTCAATTCTAAGTGGCGCATCAACAAATAAAATTAATTCCTTCTCACGCGCTTTCAATTGAAAACCCTTTGATAAATAAAATTCGTCTCCGTCATTTCGAGAGGTTGTCATTAAAAGGGGTGTGACAACATTTACTATCCGTCAACAACAATATATCGTTCTACATATATTATCTAACGAATCTCCACAAACTTTCATAAGACACACGTGCAACACACGTATCGCGAACTAGTATTTAATATAATCTAAATAGCATACTGTACTTCAAATATCGTATCAATTACTTCCTCATTTTTTTTATACTTATTTATCATTGTATAAAAATATTCTTTTATTTATATTTAACATATTAAGAAAATCTTTCTTTATATTTTATTTTAATATTTTACTTATTTATTTATTTATTAAATTATTTTTTAGATCTAAAACTATACATCAATTAATATAAATATTATAATAAGATATTTATTTTAATCAATAGACAAGCAAAGTTCAAAATGAATAAGTAGTAGTGAAAGGAAAAAAAAATGTGCTTTACTGTCTCTGCTTTTTTTAATTATTGTTTTGCTTCACGATAATTAATTTGACTAATCTTTGAATATAAATTAAAAACTTAGGCTTTTATTTTAGATATCACGATTTAAAAAATTTTGAATTTAAATATTTAAAATATATTAAAAATATTATAAATTTATAATTTGATTCTTAAAAATTAATATAATAAAATATTTAAATATATATATATATATATATATATATATATAATTTTATAATTTTGAAATTGATTAAATTTAAATTTCTATTAAATAAAAATTTATATAATTTATCTTTTCAAAAGCTATGATAAATGAAAAGGACGAAAATGTAACTTTTGAATATTTTGGCGGTGAATACAATGATATTTGCTAGCTAGGGCGACAATCCTATCCGTGATAACTTAAAGTCGACAAAAATTATAGTATCTCAATTCTAAGCTAGTTTGTGTTGGCGATAGGAGTGCCAAATTAACGAATTGAATATAATTTTAACAGGTTAAAATTATTTAAAATAAATATATAATTTTTGTTTTTTTTTGAAAAATCGATCCAGTCCGTCGTTTTTTTTAAAATAAATTAAATAATGAGTTGCAATTCAATTTTCAACTATTATCAACAAATTTTATATTTTTTCTTATAATTTATTTAATAGAAAATTACACCACATAGCGCTATTTAAATCCCATTATTATAAAATTTATATTTTCTCATATTTATTAAACATAACAATAATTTACTTAATGTAGCAGATATGGAAAAAAAATACAGTCTTTTTTTTTGGGTCAAAAGTTAAGAATATGTTTTCGTGATTTTGAGATGATTTAAAAAAAAAAACTCATATTCCAAATATATTTTCCGAGAAAATTTACAATTCTTTCTCTCAATTCCTTGATTTTCGACATCAAATTTAATAAAATTCCATCTTTTCAATCTTGTGCCAATTTTTTTGGGATAAAGTTGAAAAAGGAACTTTAAGTTAATTCTACGCGGATTGACTATTAAGAATTACTTACTGCAACCTCTCCCACCTAGCAATAGGCTAATTCACCAATAACTCATTGCAAGTGTGTGTTGGGCGCGCTCGCATAATATATATATAT
>JACEIK010009733.1:21342-48694 GCA_018107945.1 Datura stramonium | reverse complement strand
ATATAGAATTACAATCTAATGGTAGCAACCATCTACAGCATCTGAGATCGTTATTTCTATTTGAGAACATAAGTCGTAACACTGTACGACAAGGATACTTTCCGAGAGTTAAGCCTTACATACCTCGTTCACCATTTTTCTTGCTAACTAATGAGTATCAGCTCATATTCAACTTCCCTTCTCAACTATAATCATATTAATAGAAGAATAGGGCCAACTTCGTTACTGAATTCGAAGAAAATAATAACTTTATATGTATATACTGACTATACTTCAACTTATCGAAAGGATAAAACTTATAATTTCTCGAGAATCTAGAAGGGAGAAATGCTTAATTTAAGCCTGGGATTGTATTAACACTTGTTTAGACAATTCCAACAACTTTGGCTCGGCGGGACTGACGATTTGCCGGGGGCCAATTCACGAAACTAACTTTCAGTAGAAATGCTCCTGCTGACCTTATGCTTCGATACCAGTTAATTTGGATTTGGACGGCGTTTAGCGGCGTAATCAGATAAATTAGATGTTCTCCCTCGTCCTCCCCACCTCTGCGGGTCGTGGTTTACTTGAGAAATAACATGAAATTAAGGGGTGAGGCCTATATATACTTTAAGTAGCATACAAGGAAATGTGGCCTTATTTGGTCAACCCAGTGATTTTTGCTTCGTGCCACGTAGGCTGGAGGGAGCAGCTCCCGTGCCCTTTGCCCTCTAGGCAGCTTGGTTTGGCCTCCTCTCGCTAAATCCCCGCTTAGCACTCGTTCGACCTTTTCCCAGACCCTTTCCTCATCGTATAGCACCTTAAAACTCTCTCAACCAACACGAATAGGCCGACTAAACTGAAAACTTACGGGATGTAACAATAATCATGACATATCATAAAAAAAATGGAATTACTTAGATATACACAAGTTGAATACTACACTATGTGCGAAAGCCTCACTACATACGATGGGTTGACGAGGAAAACACCCCCGACTAACCCGAACAAGATGCGAAATGTAAAAGTAGCATGAATGTATGTCAAGCGGCCCCGCTTGGAACATGAAGACTCACTAATAAGCTGAATGCATACGATATGATCTAGGTATGAGGATGAGCAGAGCCGGAACTGTATCATAAGACGATACAGAATAGAAGAATGCGGTCGATTACGTGAAATGTACCAAGTATGCGGGTCAAGTAAAAGGGCCTTTAAAATATGTAAAGAAACTCATAAACATCATAAGATTAGGACATCATGCTCATATCATGGGTTCAAGGTCTTCAAGACATTTGTAATACAATCGTAACCATAATCCTTAGAGAAAAACATAATAAGGCGTACTTGAGCCAACATATGTATTCATAAACATGCATAAATCATGTGGAACGAGTGGGAGATTTTCTTAACCGACCTTACCCCATATGAGCACACATGAAGCCTGACTTGTAACCCTAGTTGGGAGGGTGTCCGTACCTTGCCAAGGGTAGGACCATGAAAGTATGATATCAACATGAAAGGTCCAATTAGGCTGGGGACATTCACAAAGGGGAGGTACCAACATACCTACGGTGGCATGTAGTTTATGAGATGCGGGGCGGAGACCTAGGCCCGGAACCTACTCTATATTCGATACTACTCCCAAAACATATATAGTGCTCATAGTATAAAATGCATGAATTCATAGGCTAGTTAAATTATGATAATCATAGCATGATCGTAAATACGTGAACTAGCCATGAAACAAGGCCAAATGAGAGTCGACCTAAAGATAATTCATGAATCCATAAGTTTCATACATACTTGTAGATTTTGCATATAGATCAAGAGTCACCAAATCATGATGGGTAATTAAATAAATCCACATTTCAAATCATAAATCATGTTGGAATTGTAAATATCAACAATTGAAGTGAAGATTATAAATCAATTTATCGTGAATCTTACATAATTAGTCTTACTTTAGTAGAAATCGAAATCAATAATTTGGTAATAAAAATATTTATAAAGCCCAGTCCAAAATCCATAAAATATAATTTAAATAATGATTAAAACAACCCATTTGCTAATCATTAGATTTTCATAAACATGAATTAAAACCCCAATAGATTTTTATTGGGTTTCCATTAATTACTAGAGAATAGGCATGGGAGTGAGCAGATACACCTATTTGTAACCCTTCATACTTGAAGATAGTTGAATCTTACTCTCCTTGATACCCAAAACAAGTTTGAAAGAAATTGAAGATTTCTAGCTTGATCACCCTTTTAAAGCTCTTCTCTTTGCATGCATGGATGGAAAGTGAGTAATCTAAACTTAGCCCCTTAAAAATCATTATTCATACCCCAAAAAATCATATTTTAGGCCTTAGGAAGTTAGGAATTGAAAAGTCCCTTACTAAATTCGTAGAAAATAACTTCAAGTGGTCCTAACGGACGACACGATGGCTCGTGGCCCCGAGCAACGACTAAATGCGCTCTATTCGTCAAGTGCACTACATCCTTTATTCTCATGGGCTCATAAAAGGGTCTCTTCAGGACTCGTGGTCATCACTCGTTTAGTACACTATATCATCTTTCCTTCTCCCATTATTTTCCTTCCCCACGAGTGACCCAACCGACTCATGGGTCGACCACAGTCTTGGCCTCGCCCGTGGGGCCATGCTCTCCAGGACTTTCTTCTCAACGCTCAGGTGTTCCCCACGGAAGTCACCCGATGACTGCGTGGGATGTCCCTCACGAGTCGTGGAATGAATCATCCACAGGCGCAATAAAAATTTCCACTTTTCATTTCAACTCCTAGGTTCGATCTTTGACCTCCCGGGGTATAACAGTTGTTCCCAACAACGAGTCGTCCCATGACTCGCGCCAGCCTTCCTTGTCCAAGACCATCCTCCTAACATCTCATTCCAACGACCCATTACTTCAGCAGGTCGTCACGGGGCAGATTACCTCCCGGCCTACCCTGCGAGATTCTCACCATGGGCTCTTGCAATGGTTACCGTTAGTCCTACCAACTTAGCCCGTACCATGACTCGTTCTCAGAAAAATCTCAGAAATTTGCTACTTTTCATTTCGAATATGAGTCTTGTCTTAGGCACTTTCGGAGTATTACAATGCTCTCACTTAAGACATTCATCTTGGTGTGGGTAAACATACTGAAAAGTGGGGGAAAATGCAACTACCATACTAAAAACTAAACATTTAAGTTAAAAACTAACAGAGTAACTAAATATGGACTAGAATACATGACTGAACTTATTAATATATCATACATATACATTTCATGAAGGAAACTAGGAAACATGAAGCGAGCATGGCCCAGATAGGATACTAAGGAAGAGAAAATTGATACCTCAAATTGAGCTGAGCCGAAAAGGAAATAGATGCGAGGTATTTAGACATCATATGCTTCACCATCCCACGTAGCCCCTCAACATGTTGATTCTCCACAAAAACCTTACCTAAGGCTACTTTCTTGTTTCTTAGCTTGAACTGATGATCAGTATTTCTATTAAACCTCCCCACAACTAAGGCTATCTTTCCTGCAGGCACTATCCATAGACAACCCAGAGCTGGATCACCCAAACACTTTTTTAAAGTGATATGAAAAATTGGATGAAGCTGACTAATTCTTAAGCCAACGCCTACTCATATCTACCTTTCCTGTTTCACAATTCGGTATGGACCAACGCAGAATGAGTTTCCACTTTTTCCCAAATCTCATCACCCCTTCATAGGGGATACCTTCAAACACCCAATCAGCAACTTCAAACTCATGCTCCTCCCTCCTTACATCTGCATGGACTTTGGCGACTTTGAGTTGATTTTAATTTGTTTAATAAATAATTTGAACTTTCTCCACAGCCTAATGGACTGAATCCGGACCTACCAATGTAGCTTCCCCGACCTCAAACCAACCAATAGGTGATCTACCTCCACCCCTGAGAGCCTCAAATAGGGCCATCTGAATGCTGGAATGGTAGTTGTTGTTATATGCAAACTCAATGAGACTCTTTGATCATCCCAACTCTATGAAATCAATCACATACGCTTTCAACATATCCTATAGAGTCTAAATGGTCTGCATAGCCTGACCATCCCATTTTGCGAGAGTGAAAGGTCGTCCTAAGCTTGACCTGGGTACCAAGTCCCTTTTAAAACGATCTCCAAAACTGGGGAAATTAAACTGGGTACCTCTATCTAATTTGATGGACAATGGCACTCCATGCAATCAGGCTACCCTATCAAGATGTAGAACTTAGCATAATCCTCCAGTGAATCGGTAGTTTTGATTTGGTAGCAAATGAGCTACCTTAGTCAACCTATCCACAACCCCCCAAATAGAGTCATATTATCGGCAAGTGCGAAACAACCCTGTAATGAAGTCACATTGATTTCCTTCACTTCCAAGTAGGGATACAGATGTCTTGAAGAACCTCCTAGTCTCCTGTGCTCAACCTTCACCTATTGACAATTCGGATATTTATCCATAAACTCTGCTATGTCCTTCTTCGTACCATTCCACCAATAGACTTCTCGTAGGTCACTCTACATCTTGGTGGCACCTGGATGTATAAGTATTTGGAACCAAGAGCTTCATGGGTATCCGCTCCCTCAAGTCACAACATCCGGTACACACAAACGGCCACGATGTAGGGCACACCATCTCCCCTATGGAGAAGACCTCTGCTTTCTAATTCTGAACGCCTTCCTTCAACCACCCAAAATAGAATCTTCATCTTGCCTAGCCTTAACATCAGTCAATAAGGATAATTCCGATCAATTACGAACAATGACTTCACCATTCAGCAGGTTATCGAGATGAACTCCTAGTCTTGCAAGTCGGTGCATATCCTTTACTAATTCCTTCCTCTCCTCGTCTACACCAGATACACTCTCCATGAAAAGCCTGCTAAGAGCATCTACCACCATATTAGCCTTGTTCGTATGACAAAGGAAACTCATATCATAATCCTTAAGAAGCTCCAATCATCTCCCCTAACGTAGATTCAAATCCTTTTAGGTAAACACATATTGTATGCTCTTGTGGTCCGTAAACACATCTACATGGACCCATACAAAACTAGTATCTCCAAATCTTCAAGGAAAATACTACCGTCGCCAATTCAAGATCATGAGTCATGTAGTTCTTTTCATGGACTTTCGGTTTTCTAGAAGCATGCTATAACCTTATCGTGTTGCATCAATACACAACCAAGGCCAATCCTTGAGCGTCGCAATATGCCACAAACCCATCGGTAGCCTCGGGTAGGGTTAATACTGGTGCTGAGGTGAGTCAAGTCTTCAACTCACGGAAGCTCTTCTCATAAGAATCCAACCATTGAAACTTCACCTTCTTCTAGGTCAACTTAGACAACGGTGCTGCAATGGATTAAAACCCCTCAACAAATCTCGATAATAACTTGATTAAACCTAAGAAACTCCTGATATCTGAAGATTCATCGGTCTAGGCTAATTCTTCACTACTTCTATCTTTTGAGTCTACTGTACACCCTCACTCGGCACCACATGACCAAAAAATGCCAACGGTTCAACCAAACTCGTATTTACTGAATTTAGCATACAACTGGCGAACCTTAGAGTCTGTAGCACCACCCTCAAATGAGTGGCATGCTCCTCCTTGCTACGAGTATATGAGAATATCATCTCTAAAATACAACCATGAACATATCCAGGAATGGCAGATACCCAATTCATCAAATCCATAAAAGCTGCAAGAGAATTCATTAGTCAAAAGACATAACTACAAACTCATAATGACCATACCGGTGTTGAAGGCTATTTTAGAATATCACTCTGAACCACGAGTTGATGGTACTTTCGGATCTAAGGTCTATCTTCGAAAAGCACTTAGCACCACGAAGATAGTCAAACAATCATCAATCCTAGGAAGAAGACACCTGTTCTTTATTGTGACCTTGTTCAATTGCCAATAATCGATACACATGCGAAGATACCCATCCTTCTTTCGAACAAGAGAAATGGGTACTGCCAAGTTTCTGATGCGATGAAACCCTTGTCTATAAGTCCTTTAACTGGTCCTTCAAGTCCTTTAGCTCGGCTAGAGTCATTCTATATGGAGGAATAGATACAGACTGCGTATTAGGAAGAAGGTCAATACCAAAAAATCAATCTCACGCTCAGGAGGATTCCTAGTAGATCATCTAGGAACATTTAAGGTACTTACACACTACGGGGGCTGATTGGATAGTCGGGTTTTTGGACGTAGCATCCTTAACCCTAACCAAATTGTACACATGCCTTTAGAAATCATTTTCTGGCCTTAAGGTAGGAAATGAAGTGACCTACGAGCCTGTGGTGAACACCTTGCACTCTAAGATGGTCCACCGGAAATTTGAACTCTACTATTGGGGTTCTATAATTGGCCGAGGGGAATAACATGCATATAACCAATCCATGCCAAGGAGACTAAAGTCAAAATTAGTCATGGCTAGCTCTATTAAGTCTGCTGAGGTGACTTTCTAAAGGACTGTGATAGGAAGTTTCTATATACCCGTCGAGCTATAGCGAATCACCAACTAGGTAAGAGGCGAAGGTTTTTATAAGATTTCCGGGACTAACACCAAAACTACTAGCAACATAGGGCGTCAGACAAGGTAGCCCCTGGATCTAATAATGCATATACATCAAGGTGGAATACTCGTAACATACTAGTGAAGCGCATCTTGGGAGACCTCACACACTCTAACGAGATGCCCGGGCATAGAATGCCAATGCGAATGGCTGTCACCACACCTTGCTTGGTAGATGCCCCTGTTGGCGGGCATGCGGTGGAGCTGCTGAGAGTGGAAGTGGAGCTCCGCCCCTATATGACCCTGTCTCTGGCTGTTGAAATCCCTAAACATATGTGTGGCTTCCCACACCCGAAACAAGAACCTAAACCACATAACCGCGACTCCGTGTGTGACCACATACGCTGCACTTTGGAATTATCGCTCTCTAGGGATGCTTCCTCGACCTCTTGAGCTGGTGCCATCCCCTCTGATCACGCCTGGATCTAGATTGCACACTCATAGTCGAAGGTGCTGGGGCTGAAAACCTCTGGCAGAAGACTTTTGATGGTGCCCACTAGGTTTCTTACGGGAGAATCAAAGTTGTCAGTCTGGACCTCTGGCCTCTCTCTCCTGCTCACTCATCTGTACCGCCTCTGTCTGTTGTGCATACAAGACTATCGAGCAAGTTCAATGTCCTGAGTGAATCATCACAGTCAGCAATCCTTCACTAGGTATACTGCTACTCCATGCACGAACGGCTCACTCGGACTCGATCCACCAACATCTCTAGTGCATACTTGAACTGAGACGTGAACTCTAGGCATATCTGAACTTTCATCTTCCTTGCTTTAGGTTCACAGACTCAGGCGCTTGATCTCCCTCATCTCACGATAGAAGAACCGATCTAGAAAAGTGGCATGAAACTCATCCTAGCCCAACCAGGGCTTGCTCCAAGTGCTCTTGTTATCTTTCCATTGGCACAGACCAAATGTGTGAAACCCCTTTCAAGTGATACAAGGTTGGATTGGCGCACGCCTCTCTGGTCACCCCATGATACGGGTGACCTTCAAAACCCTCATCAATGAACTCTTGTGGATCCTTGTCACCTTTGACCCAAGAAACTCCAGGTGGGTTCATCCTCGAAAATCTCGACTCTTGCCGCCTCCCGCTCCGTTACGAGGACATGCGCTGCCTGACGGTTATTTTCAGGCAACCAAGGCTTAAGCTTTAGCATCGTATAGCTACCACGAACTTCGGTGTGGGCAGCCAGCTCGGGTACATACTTCTATGGGCTGGTGGGGCCTAATGGTGCCCATCTCCATTGCCATTCTCGTGGCTATTTCTCTCATTTCTTCTCCCATTAACTCATGAGGAGACATGATTAACAGCGGCATTATAGCAAGAATTAGAAGGATAGAGACATTTCATCACATGACATAGATCATGAAAAGGAACATTCCCTAAATGTCTGGTAGCCTCTTTGTCATAGTGTGGTGCCCTTCCACACCAATGACTCTACTTAACACGGCTTTTAGATACCCTAGTACACTTCAAAACCTAATGCTCGATACCAAGTTTGTCGCGATTCGAACATAGGCCGGTTGAGACACGGGACAAGAACCCCGAGAGGCTCAAATCGACCCATGGCATGAACATATCATCTAAATCAATCATAATAAAATGGAAGATCAACACAATTAATATAGCGAAGATGCGATAATGTCATAACATCGGAATACATAACTAAGACCGAAGTTGATTACATGTTATGTTTGAAAAGCCTCTACTGCCCGACAAGTTGATGGGACATGACTAACTAACTCACTAAAGTCTAAAACGAAAATACTAGATACAACTGAAAAGAAAGTCCCTCGAAAGATGAGGACTCACCAACTCCGGCTAATAAATGCTAAAGCTGCGGGTCTTGCCCCACTAATGGCGGGACTAAGGCTGAAGGTTTGAGCCAGTATCATGAAACAATACAACATAGAGTATGCGTCGGTACATAAAAATTTATCGAGTATGCAAAATGAAAGTAAAATCGCTTAGTAAGTAAAATCATAAATGTGTATATATAAAACATAATCAAGATTAGATTACGAGTTAGGGCTTGCATGCTATTTTCTAAAACCATGATACGAACATAACTTAATCAAATTACCCAAGCTGAAAACTAATAATTAGAAGTAAAACTGAACATTGGGTCAAACCCATTGAAAATATAATATCACGACTGATGAACATGCATAAATGATATCATGAGGAACAATACATGGTAGACTAGTCATATAACCGACATTACCATGACCAGGCTTACATGGTCCCGACTACCACACTCAAGTGGGCAAAGCCGTCGAAAGCTTTTCCAAGGCTAAGTACGCAACCATAATATCGATATCAAGTTCAAGCCCCTTGGGGGCAGGGAAAGCTCACAAGGGGAGGTCCTAAGTCATATGTAAACCTACGTTGGTGTGTAGTTCTGAGGCATAGGGTTGGCTGACTTTAGCCTACTCGGTGCTAGACATTACTCCACGCTCCATATTCTCTCCGTCATTTTTCAATGAAAATTTGAACCATTGTCTAATGACGGCGGCTCCTTAACATACATACATAAATCTAAATCATAACATGAGAGCCGTCAAGCCATACCACAAGATGAAAATAATGGGAATCTAGACTCCGAAATCCATGTGGTAAGCTAATACATGAAACTAGATAAATCATGAAACATAAGTTGATCGTATGGGCTTGCCCAATACTTAAACATGCTTGACATAGATCTTGATCATTCAAAAACATGAACATAGACGTGGTATATTGAATCATATATTCTTCATAAACATCTCATCACACTTGAATACATATTTCATGGATCTCAACTTTCATGAACATTGTGGGCCCGGGCATCTTGATTTATAAAACTTGAGAAAATGCAATTTATAATTGAAAAAATTATAAAAGATGCCCATTAATCATTATTTAACATTAGAAACATGATTAGATCATACCCATGATTGAAACTTAGAAATTTAATGTTGGATAAAAAAACCCATAGATTCATCAATTAGAATTTCATAAATTGAGAGGGGATTGGGCATCGGTGTGGATGAATTTACACCTATTCATAACCCTACATACTGAAATCTGATTTCACCACTTCTTTGATTGGCCATTGAGAATTTGGGGAAGAACTTGAGAATTTGAAGCAGTCACCCTTAGGAACTTCGAGACTTGAATGCATGTGGAGGTGAATGAGCCTGGGGTAGATTACCCCTCTTAAAACACTCTATTTTGATTTTAAAATGGCGGAATTTAGGACCGTAGGAATTAGGAATGACGAAAATACCCTTGACGAAAATCTGAAAAATCTACACTGCAGGTGACCACGGCCCGATCCAGCCAGGTGAGTCCTTTGTACCATGACTGATGGTATCCATCAGTTACTTCTTCTATCACTTTTTAACTTCTTGAGATCTTGATATAACGACTTGACAGAAACGGAGTCCTTACTCCAAATGATGACCCATTACTGCCTTCCATTACCTCTGGAATTCCAACTCAGGTCTCTAACAACTACTAGTTAGGACGAGTTGTTACTTGTCCTAACGACACATCGTTTTGGTCGATACCTTTGCTCATCTTAAGAATTCCCTCCCAGCGAGATACTTACAATGGCTCATTTTTCCCAACAGGTCGTCCATGACTCATTCCAACCTTCCTTGCCCAAGACCATCCTCCTAACGACCCATTCCAATGACCCGTTACTTCAATCAACGGCTCGTTCTGAGACCCGGTACCTCGGCCTACCTTGTAGGTCTCACCACGGGCTCTTCCAACGGTGCGTTAGTCCCACCAACAACCCATACCATGACTTGTTCTAAGAAGAAATCTAAGATTTCTACTACTTTTCATTTCGAATCCCGAGTCTAGTCTTAAGCACTTCTGATTAAGAACATATCTAAGTGGATAAAAATCATGAACATAATATAGAGAAGTCTAAATGTCGTAAAGCATGAATAAGATAACAAGTCAACAACGTTGAATCATCTACTATATAAGCGTACGAAAAGCCTCTAGTAATAAGATGAGGCGTGGGAAAACACCCCCAACCATCTGACTATGTCCAAAGCTAAAAGATATAACAAAACATCACAAGCTACCAAGTGTCTCCGAAAGATGAGGACTCATGAAACTAGGGCTAAGATGGTGAAGTGGGAGGAGATAACTTTTGGTAGACGGAGTCACAGACCTTTATCATGAGATGATATAGCAAAAAGAATTATGCGGTCAGTACTTTAAATGTAGTGAGTATGTAGAGTAAATGCAAGATGCTCAGAAAATAGTAAAATAAATCATGAGTATAGGATTAGCTTAAACATGAGAATAGGGATAACATGATGAAATCATAATTGTGTGATAGTCATAAACATGAGTTATTCATCATAGCTAAAGCATAATGACCCAAGGTTTGGAAAGTAAAATCATATAGTTTACTATGTTTGAAATCATAGATAAAAGCTCATGAAACTATTCGAAGGGTCAAATACGCTATAAAATGATATCATAAATCTAGAACATGAACAACTTAAAACATGAGGAGCGTAGGAGATTTTATAACCGAGATACTCTATGTGAGTACATATGGAGCTTGACCTGCAACCACGATAGGTAGAGTGTTCATACCTTGTCACGGGTATAATCATGAAAAAATGTGATATCACTCTTGGGTGGCCTATTTGGGGAATGGGAAACACTCTTTTGTAGGACCCATCATGGTTACATTGGAACATAGTGAGACACAGGTATCGGACTGACTACTCTGTCACGGCCAAACATACACCCAGTTATAGACTCGGGACAAAGAGCCCCGACACACCCCAAGTCGACCCATGGAATTAACATCTAATTCAATCACATGAAGCGGAAGACATAACATAAAGATCGTAATCGTAACAAACATATAAGGAAAATTAGTACAAGACTTGAACAATACGGCGGAATACAACTCGTAGTGTGAAGTAAGCCTCTAAAGATGAAGCATGGATTGAAGGGACAACTCCCCAATAATCCAACATCTAAAAACTGGAAACAAATAACATAGAGTACGAACATGCGGTCCTCGGAACATGAGGACTCCCCAAGTGTGAGAGAAAGCTTGAAACTAGCTACGGGTGAGGATGAGCACAGTAGGACTGTATGTAAACGATCTGACATAAAGTATACGGTCGATGCGTGGAATGTACTGAGTATGCAAGAGTAAGTAAAACAGACTATATAAGACTCATAAACGATCTTAAGAGTAGGGCGGCATGCCGTGTCATAAATCATAATATCATATCATATGGCTCAAGGTTTTCAAAACATTCATAACATAACATAATCATAATCATAATAGAAGTGATTTATACTTTGACTTGGGCTAACATACATAATCATAACATGCATAAATCATGAGGCCAAGGCCATTCTCTTAACCGATATACCCCATATGAGCACACATGAAGCCGGACTTGTCACCCTAATCGGGAGGGTGTTCATACCTTGCCAAGGGTAGAGCGAGTGAAAGTGTGATATCACCATGATAGCCATTTTTGGGCCGAGGGGACTAGCTGTAGAAAAGGGGTCCCAACATGCCCACGGTGGAACGTAGTTCACATGAGATCTAGGGATTAACCTGCGAGGCCCGAACCTACTTGGTGTTCAATACTACTCCAAAAACATATATAGTGCTCATAATAATACGTTCATGAGTTCATGGGTAAACAAAATCATGATAATCGTAAACATGATTGAACATATAAGAACTAGCCATGACTTGAGGCCCGTGAGTCGGCCAAAACATAATTCATGAGTTATAAAATTCATACATACTTGTAGGTAATGTATATAGATTAAATTCCATAAGATCATAATAACTAACATAATAATTTCATAAATAAATTAATAATACATGTTGGGCTTATCAAAAACATCAATGGATTAATGGATCATAAATCGATTCCTCATGGGGCATGCACTTAATCAGAAACGTTGTTTAGAAATTAAAAGTCAACAATATTATAATCAATTTAAAGCTCAAAAGATGATTAAAATCAATAGATTATCATAAGATTTCAAAATCACAGACCCATAATTAAGTCATTAGAATTTTATACCAATCCAAATGCAAAACCCCCCATGAGTTTTTAATAAATTTTTGTAAAAAATCATAAATGGGCATGGGTGTGGAAGGAATCACCATTGATAGTCTTACATACCTGGAATAACTTGATTCTTAATCTCCCTTGAAAGCGAAGATGGAATTTGGAGAAATTGGGGAAGAACACCTTGAATCACAGCTAGACTCCTCTCTATACTCTTTCATGCATGAATGAGGCTTAACACGGACTAATCCCCCTTAAAGATTTCTCAGACCTTAAAACGACATAGTTTAGGCCTTAGAAATTTAGGAATTATGAAAACACCCTTACAAAAAATGCAGAATTTTCTTCTTTGCCCGGTCCCCACGAGGGACCTCACCGAGTCGTTGCCGGCGGGCACGACTCGTGGCCTAAACACCTGATGTCTATTGCCCAAACAAGCTCAGGGGACCCACAAATCGTGGTGGTTGATGACTCCAGGTCATCATCCGTGGTCCCTACACCTCAAGTCCTGACCAAGCCTTCCATCCTCACCACGGGTGACCTCACGAGTCGTGAGGTCGACCATGATAGTAAACCGTAACCCCCAAAAACTCTTCCAAGCCCAACCTGACCATGAGTCACTTCACGACTCGTGGTCCCACCAAACGAGCCACCTTATGAACCGTCTTGTTACCTAGTGTGAATTTTCGGTCTTTCTCGTTTTAACTCCTAGGTCGATCCTTGGGTTCTCGGGGTATAAAATATTTTGCCAGGAACATTCATCCTCGGATGTTTGAAACATGAAGAAAACTCAGAAACAAGCAGCCATCACATGCAATTACTGATCATTTAAGCTGAAAACTGATGGATAGACTACCTCAGAAAAGAACTACATAAGCGAACGTAATTCAGACATCACATATATTTACCACATCATAAAACAAACTTGTGTGAATGAACAGAACATGAAAACTGATTAGAGGTTTAGGGAAAAACTAATACCTCAAGTGGAAACTAGGCCAGTAGAGAACAGGTGTGGGTATAGGTGTGGGTATCTAGCCATCATATCCGCTTCGGCTTCCTACGTAGCTCCTTCAACATGCTAATTTCTCCATAATACTTTAACTAAAGCTACTTCTTTGTTCCTCAGCCTCCGAACTTGACAAGTCAAGATTTCCACCAGAATTTCTTCATTGTTGAGGCTATCCTTTACACCAATGTTGTCCACGGGACTACTAAAGCTGGATCACCCAAGAACTTTTTCAAGAGATACACATGAAACACAGGATGAACTGAAGATAACTCCGAGGGCAAGTCCAACTCATACGCCACCTTACCAATTGTCCTCACAATTCGATAGGTACCAACATAGCGGGGGGCTGAGTTTCCCTTTCTTTTAAAACTGCATGACTCCCTTAATGGGAGATACCTTTAGAAATACCGAGTCATCCACATCAAACTCCAAGTCTCTTCTCCTCATATCTGCATATGATTTTTGACGACTCTGAGTGGTTTTCAATCGGTCCCTTAACAACTAAACCTTCACCATCACCTCGTGAACCAAATCTAGCCCTATCATAGCTGCCTCACCAACCTAAAACCATCCGATGGGAGACTACACCTCCGCCCGTAGAGGGCCTCGAACGGTGCCATTTGGATATTAGAGTGATAACTGTTATTATAAGAAACTTGATCAAGTGAAAATGATCATCCCAACTACCTTAAAAATCCATAACACATGCCCTCAACATGTCCTCAAGAGTCTGGATTGTTCGTTCCGCCTGGCCATCCGGCTGCGAATGAAATGTTGTGCTGAGCTTAATCTGAGTCCCAAGTCCTTTCAGAAAAGACCGCCACAACTAGGATGAAAACTGAGTACCTCGGTCCAAAATAGTAGACAAGGGCACTCCATGAAGCCAAACCAACTTCCGAATATACAACTTGGCATAATCATCCACTGAATTTGTGGTCTTGACTGGTAGAAAATGTGCAGTCTTGGTTAACCTGTCTACCACCACCCAAATGGAATCATAGTGTCAGCGAGTACGGGGTAAGCTTGTAATGAAATCCCTATTAATCTCTTCACACATCCAAGTGGGAATGTTAATATCCTGAAGTACGCCTCCCGGCCTTTGATGCTCGACTTTCACTTGCTGAGAGTTTGGACATTTGTCTATGAACTAAGTAGTATCCTTTTTCATACAATCCCACCAATAGATTTCCCGCAAGTCCCGATACATCTTCGTGGATCCCGGATGGATAGAATATCTGGTATCATGTGCCTCATGTAATATCCGATCTCTAAATTATCAACGTCCGGAACACATAGTCGACCCTAGTATCGTAAAACACCATCTCCCCCTTAGGAGAAAACCTCCACCTTTTGAATCCGCACTGCTTCCTTCAGCTTCCTCAAAACCAGATCCTCATCTTTCTTAGATTTGACATCGACCACCAAGGACGATTTTGACCCATTCTGCACAACAATGCCGCCATCGGTCGAGTCGATCAATCTAACTCCCAATCTTGTGAGCCGGTGGACATCCTTCACCAACTCCTTCTTTCCCTCATCCATGTGGGACACACTCTCCATAGAGAGCCTACAAAGTGCATCCGCCACCATATTAGCCTTGCCCGGGTGGTAAAGAACACTCATATCGTAATCCTTTAATAACTCTAACCACCTCTTTTTGCCGAAGATTGAGATCTTTCTGCGTGAACACATATTGCAAGCTATTGTGATTCATGAATACATCCATGTGGACCCCATATAAGTAATGTCGTCATATCTTCAATGCAAATAACACCGCGGCCTATTCAAGATCATGGTTCGGGTAATTCCCTTCGTGAACTTTCAGTTGTTGAGAGGCATATGCTATTGCTTTCCCATGTTGCATCAACACACATCCCAATCCAACTCTGGAAGCATCAAAATATACAACAAATCCATCCGTACCCTCAGGTAAAGTCAACACTGGTGCTGAAGTGAGTTGAGACTTCAATTCCTGGAAGCTTTCTTCACAAGCCTCCGACCATTGGAACATTACCTTTTTATGAGTAAACTTGGTCAAAGGTGATGCAATACATGAGAAACCCTCAACAAATCTTCGGTAGTAACCTGCTAGGCCCAAGAAACTCTGAATTTCTGAAGGATTCACCGGTCTGGGTTGATTCTTCACCGCTTTGATTTTTTGGGAATCTACCTTAATGCCCTCACGTGAAACCACATGGCCTAGAAATGCCACCGAGTCCAATCAAAACTCACATTTGCTGAACTTTGCATATAACTAACGATCCTTGAGGACCTGAAGCACTATATGAAAGTGAGGTGGCATGCTCCTCCTCGCTTCGGGAGTACATAAGGATATCATCGATGAACGCAATTACGAACATGTCCTACTACTGCTTGAACACCCTGTTCATCAGGTCCATAAAAGCTGCAGGAGCATTGGTTAGTCCAAATGACATAACTACAAATTCGTAGTGACCATACTGAGTCTTGAAAGCAATTTTTGGGATGTCACTCTCCCAAACTCTGAGCTGGTGATACCCGGACCTTAGATCTATCTTCGAGAAACACCTGGAACCCGAGAGCTGGTCAAATAAATCATCGATCCTAGGCAAGGGGTACCTGTTCTTGACGGTGACCTTATTCAACTGTCTATAATCAATACACATCCGAAGGGACCTATCCTTCTTTCGAATAAAGAGAACCGGTGCACCCCATGGAGACTTGCTCGGCCTAATGAAAACCTTATCCAACAAGTCCTTAAACTATTCTTTTAACTCATTTAGCTCGACTGAAGCAATTTTGTAAGGAGGATTATAGATAGACTGCGTATCGGGAAGAAGATCTATACCGAAATCAATCTCCCGCTAGGCAGGGACACCTGGAAAATCATCAGGGAATACCTTCGGATACTCATACACCACTGGAACTAACTGAATAGTCGGGGTCTCGAACTCTACATCCTTAACCCTAACTAGGTGGTACAGGAAACCCTTAGAGATCATTTTCTAGGCTTTAAGGTATGAAATAAACCAATCGGCTGGTACGCCAAACTACCCTTCCACTCCAAAACTGACTCACCCAGAAATCGGAACTCCACCGCACGAGTCCTACAATTAATTAAAGCGTAACATGCAAACAACCAATCCATACCAAAAATGATGTCAAAGTCAGTTATGGCCAATTCTACTAAGTCCGTGGAGGTAACCTTATGCAACACCGTAATTGGGCAACGCCTATACACCCACCTAGCTACCACTGATTCACCAACTGGAGTAGATACGGAGAACGATTCTAACAAAATTTCAGGACTAACTCCAAAACTGCTAGCAATATAAGGGGTCACAAAAGACAAAGTAGCTCCTGGATCTAACAAATCATAAGCATCAGTATGGATGACTTGCAACCTACCTGTGACCATATCTGGTGAAGCCTCCTGCTCCTGACGAGGCACTAGGGCATAAAATCTGTTTTTGCACTGACCACCCGCTGAACTAGTGGAGGCACCCTACTGAGGGGGTCTTTCTGCTGGAGTGGTAGAACTGGCTGCAGGACAATCCCTGATCCTCTGTCCGGGTTTGCCACACCCAAAATAAGCATCCGCACTGACCAGGCACCTCCCGGGATGATTCTTGCCATACTTCGCACAAATTGAAAAAGTGCGCTCCACTTGCATACTACCATGATCCCTCGAGCCTGTAGACCTGCTCCTCTGGTCTCCTCTGAACCTGGATGGCATGCTAGCCGATGATGGAGCTGGAGAAATGGACCTGTGTTGGGTCTGCTGACGTGGTCCACCTCCTGACCTGGCTTGAGAAACCCCATAGTTGTCGGTCCTGGCCCTCTTGGCCTCTCTCTGCCTCCTGTAGACTGACTCCATCTGTTGCTCATGCAAATACAATACGGGGAAAATCAATGTCCCAGTGAAGCATGGCGATCCGGCAATCCTTGTCCAAGTAATCTGCTACTCCATGCACAAAATGGCTCACCCGTGCCCGCTTATACACCACTAACTACAGAGCATATTTTGATAACCGGATGAATTCCAATGCATACTCTTGGACAAACATGTTACCCTGCTTCAGATTCACAAACTCGACCGGCTTGACCTCCCTCATCTCCCGCGGAAAGAATCGATCCATGAACACAGCGTGAAACTCATTCAAACCTATCAGGCCTGCACCCGCCGCCCTGGCATCTCTCCATTGCTTAAACCATATATGTGCTACCCCCTTTTAGCTGATAGGAGGTCAGGTGAACGCATTCCCCATTATTCACCCCCATAACATGGGTGATCTTCAAAATCTCCTCAATCAAATCATGTGGATCCTTGTCCATCCTTGACCCCATGAACTCCGGAGGGCTCATACTCAAGAAGTCCCTCACCCTAGCTGCTGTTGCATTCCCTTTTTTAGGGAGATGCGCCATTGTCTTATTCTAGACCTGGGAAGTCATGGCCTGTGCCAGCATCTTAATCGCTTCCCTAAACTCAGCGTGGGCAGCTGGTTGATGCTCACCATCATGGGCACCCTCATGATCATTTCCATTTCCGTTTCTCCTGGCATTTACTTGATGTGGAGCATAATTTTGCAAACTCGAATAGCATGAATTAGAGGAGTAAAGGACGTTCAGCACATGACATAGATCATGAAAGAAAGGAAAATTTCCTTAACTTCTAGTAGCCTCTTCGTCATAAGTGTGGCGCGCTTCACACCCATGAAAAAGACTCTACTTAACGCGGCTTTAAGACCCCTTAGGATACTACAAAACCTATGGCTTTGATACCAAGTTTGTCGCGACCCAAACATACACCCGGATCATAGACACGAGACAAGGAGCCCCGAGAGACTCAAAGTCGACCTATGGCATGAGCATACATCTAATTCAATCACATGAGCTGTAGACTTAACATAAAGATCTTAATTGTAACAAGCATAAGGGAAAATCAGTACAAGTCTTGAACAATATGGAAAAATCAACTCGTAGTCTGATAAGCCTCTAAACATGAAAGGCAGATTGATGGAACAACTCCCCAACTAATCCAACATCCAAAAACTGAAAGAAATAACATAGAGTATGAACATGTACTCCTTAGAACATAAGGACTCACCAAGTTCTGCTAAGAGAAAAGCTGAAACTAGCTACAGGTGAGAATGAGCCTGAGAACTAGGACCTGTATCATGAAACGATACAACATAGAAAGTATGTGGTCAGTACGTGGAATGTACTAAGTATTCAAGGTAATTAAATCGGACATTTAAAAACATATATAAGACTCATAAACGATCTTAAGAGTAGGACAACATGCTCATATCATAAATCATAATATCATATCATATGGCTCAAGGTTTTCAAAACAAACGTAATATAACATAATCATAATCATAATAGAAGAGATTTACTTAACATGACTTGAGCTAACATACATAATCATAACATGCATAAATCATAAGGAACAGTGGGAGATTCTCTTAACCGACATACCCCATATGAGCAGACATGAAGCCCGACTTGTAACCCTAGTCGGAAGGGTGTTCAGCCATGTCAAGGATATAACCATGAAAGTATGATATCACCATGAAAAGGTCCATTTGAGCCAGGGACTAACATGAAAAGGGGTCCCAACATACCGACGGTGGCATGTAGTTGATGAGATCTGGGGCTTAACCTGAGACCCGAACCTACTTGGTGTTCGATACTACTCCCAAAACATATATAGTGCTCATAATAATACGTTCATGAGTTCATGGTCTAGTTAAATCATGATAATCATAAATATGCTTGAACATATAAGAACTAGCCATGACTTGAGGCCCGTGAGTCTGCCAAAACATAATTCATGAGTTATAAAATTCATACATACTTGTAGGTCATGCATATAGGTTAAATTCCATAAGATCATAATAGATAACATAATAATTTCATAAATAAATTAATAATTCATGTTGGGCTTATCAAAAACATCAATGGATCATAAATCGATTCCTCATGGGACATGCATAATCAAGCTTGATTGTTTAGAAATTCAAAGTCAACAATATTATAATCAATTTAAAGCTCAAAATATGATCCAAATAAGTCGATTGTGATAAGATTTCAACAAGATCCATAATTAAATCATTAAATTTTATACAAATCAAATGCAAAACCCCGTGAGTTTTTAATAATTTTTTTGTAAAAATCATTGAGTATGGGCATGGGTATGGAAGTAATTACCCATTAATAGCATTACATACATGTAAACACTTGATTCTTAATCTCCCTTAAAAGCCCAAGATGGAATTTGGAGAAATTCTTGAAGAACACCTTGAATCACCTTCTAGACTCCTGTCTATACTGTTGCATGTATGAATGAGGCTTAACATAGACTAATCCCCCTTAAAAGACCCTACTCAAACCTTAAAACGACATACTTTAGGCCTTACGAAAACACCCTTACTAAAAACACAAAATTTTCCCGCTGTTAGTCCCCACGAGGGACCTCACGAGTCGTTGCTAGGGGGCACGACTCATAGCCTGAACCTGTGATATCTACTGCCCAAACAAGCTCAGGGGAAACCACAAATCATGGTGGTTGACCCCGACTTGTGGTCACCACCCGTGGTCCCTACTGCCTCAAGTCCCTGACCAAGCCTTCCATCCTGTCCGCGGGTGACCTCATGAGTTGTGAGGTCTGACCACGACTTGTGGTCACCCCTGTGGCCTCCCAAAAACTCTACCAAGCCCATCCTGACAACGAGTCACTTCACGACTCGTGGTCCACCTAATGAGCCACCTCACAAACCATCCTGTGAGCTGGTGCGAATTTCTATTTTTTCTCTATTTTGACTCCCAAGTTTGATCGTTCGGTTCTCGGGGTATAATATACTCGATGCTAAATACTACTCTCAAAACATATATAGTTCTCATATCATAATCTTGAACATAGGTTCACATGGACTAGTTTTAATTATGATATTCATAACATCTTAACATACTTGAACTAGCCATGAAAAAAATGTTGATGAACGGCCATGACACCTAAACTTGAGATTCGTGAAAATCATGCATACTTGAATAAATAGCCATATCTTGAAATAAAAGATTCATAAGCTTGAAATCTATATATTCATACATAATTGAGAAAAATCATCATAAACATGAAAACATTGATTCATGAGAAATTCTAGTAGAAAATATGTAGCATAACCATAAAACATGGCTTTAATCATAAGGAACTTGAAATCATTAGAGGATCATGAAGTTTCATTCAATTTTGGTCTAAGCCCAGAGATGCCAATTTGAAACTTGAAGAATAGAATCATGAAATTAAGATTGAAAAGGGAATGAGGGTGGAAGGAATCCCACATTCAAAACCCTACATACCTGGGTAGATGATTCCCTAAATTGTCTTGAAGATCCAAGAGGAATTGGGAAGGTGGAGATGATGAACCCTAGCTTGCCTTGAAAGGAGAAATCCAAATCTATAGATGTTTGATGAGACTGAGGATTTAGGCTAAGTTAAATCCTTTAGTATGACCTTTAGGAAGCCTAAAAAGACCTTAATTAGGAGTTAAAAGCATAGGAGTTTATCAAAATACCCCCGAATTGCTGAAATAAAACTTGAACCTGGTCGAACCAATGACCAAAAGGATGGTCGTTGGTCCATAGGACGACCCATGGTATCCATTCATTGATTCCTGGATTGTCTCGTAATCACTCTCTATGAACTTTCTCCAATGACTAGGAACAATGATCGGTGCAATAAAACAATGGGTTATACAATCCACTTGTCCATTCTGGGTGATTTTTGACATTTTTCAGAAATTGATATCACGGGGCATAACCAATGACTCGTTGGTCTGTTGGAAGATTCATCCCATGTGTCATTGAATAGCCTGGTGCCATTTTCCTGCTAGTTTCTATCGATAGTTTCGCATTTGGTCTAAGGGACTCTTTGGGATATTACACTCTCCCATGCCTCAAATAATTGTTCACCCGGTAGTTGCCAAAAGTAAAATATCTTATCCCATTGTTCCATCTTTTTTCTAGGCGGAAACCATTTCTTCAAGAAGACACTCACCAACTCTTGTTAATTATGAATTGAGTTCAGAGGAGGTCTATGCAACCATTCTCTTGCCTCACCGGCCAACGAGTACTTGAACACTCGCAACTGAATAGCATCATCTGACACATTATTTTGCTTATGGTTGCACACCTTCAAAAAATACTTTAATGTTGATGAGGGTCTTCATCCATGGAGTTTTGAAATTGTCCCTTTGCTTTTAGCATAGTGTATATACTTCCATAAATTTTGAAGGAGATAGAATTTAATCTTAGAGGGATGATCATACTCGCATATTCAATGTCCTCATGGACATCTGAGAACACATTTTCCAAGTCTCCAGCCAGAAGAGTGGCCATGATATTGTATCACAAGTCAAAAATAAAAAGAAAAGATAAAAAAATAGATAAAAAATAGATCTAAGCAAGCAAACTAGACGATTAGAGCTAGATAGGGCTTTTGTCGTACTCCTCAGTAGCGGCGCCATAATATTTGATGTTGTTCAAATTCACTTCCAATATAGGGTAGTATAAATGATCGATGCAAATATAGAAATCCAACAAGGAGTTGGGGTCAAATCCCATAGACACTACTCAAAGCCAAGACTATTTGTGCTACATAGTAAAATATTGCAAGATTAGAAACTATTCGGATTGAGAGATAAAGTTTAACTACAACTATTAATTGTATTAAACTAGGGTTGTCAGCAATTAGAGATAATTCTAGGGAAGTGTCCCCAATATTAGGTCGATCCCCCTAAATCACCCAATGTGAAAGAATTGAGATAGGGCTAGGGATAAACATGCAACAATATACTTAGGCAACTCATGGGTGTCTTTCAACATCACCAAAGGTGTCAATCTACTTCAATTTTGTCAAATTGAAGAAAACTCCATTCTACCCAATTACTTGTTTTCCCATTTGTAATTCAACCTATGTCTAGGAGAATCCATTAAACAAGGGTTATGCCTTGAGTCATTGTTAATTGATGCTAACCCAACCCAAATTTTCTTTCTCAAGCCTTATAAGGGTAATTGGGCAGGATTGGATGACTTTTATCACCAATCACAAGCTACAAAGTAAAAATCAATCAAATATTCAATAGCCCAAAACTCAATTTTAAAAAATTGGGATCATTAGGGTTCACAACCCTATATCTGGGTTTAGTTACCAATGACTAGAAGAAGAAGAAGAAGATAAGAGAAGTAATGACACATTCTTACCAAAATAAATTGAGATCTCTACTTGATTGATGATAATCTTCAATTACAAAAGTTAAATATACAATCTATTCGAAAACTAGGGCTAAAATCTACTCTCTGTGCTTGCTGTGTACCAAGGAACAAGATGCTACTGAAAAATTACAAAAGAAAAATATATTTATGCTATGCTCTAAGAAGCCCATTAAATTTTAACATCAAAGTTCTAGGTGTGTAGGGATGGACCGTCCTTTACATTTCTTCTTCTTTCCCTGAGTATGTCACCCTTTAAGAGACGGGTCGTCCTTTGGAAAGACGGTCTGTACTTCACTTCGTACTGGAAAAAAGGCAAACTAGAGAAAAAGCCAAGCCAACTGAATTTAATCTTTCAGTCAATATTTGATCCAGCTATGCATTGATGGACCGTCCTTTGGAAGTATGGACCATCCTTTCTGTCGTACTTTAGGGGTGGACTGAGGGACCCATTCTTTAGACTGACGGTCCATCTTTTGCCTCATCTTTTGAGCAATTTTTTGGCTTTAGCTCCTTTCTTTATCCAATGTCCTTGGATCCTAAAGCATAGCACAATAAGGTTAGTTTATAATTAATTTCACTCCAAATGACCTGAAAAATGATATAAAAAGAAGCAAGGATGTGTCGCTAATCCCCAACACATCATCTCCAAAGGAGGAGACAGTGTGCTTCATTATCGAAACTGCTTGTGTGTTTCGGATGTAGATGGTTTGAGGCAACAGATATTTGACAGAAGGCCATAGTTCATGGTATTTCCATTCACCCTGGTGCCATTAAGATGTATCGTGATCTACAAAAAGTCTATTGGTGGAATGGTATGAAGAGAAATATCGCAAAATTTGTGGTCAAGTGCCCCAAGTGCCAGCTAGTTAAGGTTGAGCACTAGAGACCAGGATGTATGACTCAAGACATTGGTATTCCTACTTAAAAGTGGGAATAGATAAATATGAAATTCATCATAGGTTACCTCGTACACATCACCAACATAATTCAATATGGGTGGTTATAGACCGGATGACTAGTCAACACATTTTCTGCCAGTTAAGATGACAGGTTCAGTTGAGGATTATGCTAGAATTTATAATTGGGAGTTGGTCAGATAGCATGGAGCTTTTTTTCCATCATTTCTGATAAGGGTACTCGGTTCACCTTATATTTGTAGAAGCCATTTCAGAAAGGCCTTGTTACATAGGTTAAGCTTAGCATAACTTTTCACCTACAGATGAATGGTCAGGTCGAGCGGACTATTCAGACTCTAGAGGAAATGTTGAGAGCTTGCGTGATTGATTTAAAAGTTAATTGTGATGATCACTTGCCTCTCATTGAGTTCGCCTATAATAACACCTATCACTCCAGCATTCAGATGGCTCCATTTGAAGCATTTTACAAGCGGAGATATAGATCACCTATTGGATGGTTTGAGGTAGGTAGAGCCACGTTGAAAGGGCTAGATTCAGTTCATAATGCCATGGAGAAAGTTCAGCTTATTAGAGAAAGGCAAAAAATGGCTCAAAGTCATCAGAAATCATATGTGGATGTAAGGAAGAGAGAGCTTGAGTTTGCAGTTGATGATTGGGAATTTCTGAAGATGTCGCCCATGATGGGGGTGATGAGGCTTGGTAAGAAGGGGAAACTTAGTCCCCGGTATGTTGGCCCTTATAAAATCTTAAGGCACTTTGGCAAAGTGGCCTATGAGTTGGACTTGTCGCGGAGTTAGCATCGGTGCATCCAGTCTTTCATGTGTCTCTATTGAAGAAGTGCATTGGTGATCCGACCTCAGTTGTGCCTTTAGAAATTGTTAGTTTGAAAGATAGTCTCTCTTACGAAGAGGTCCCAATTGAGATTCTTGACCGTTAGGGTTGTAAGATGAGGAATAAAGAGGTTTTAGAAGATGAGGAATAAGGAGGTCATTTTAGAGAAAGTCTTTTGGAGGAACTAGCTTGTAGAGGGAGCTACTTGGGAAGCAGAAGTAGAAATGATGGCCAAGTACCTTCACCTCATTCCTTCCGGCTCAGTCCTAACTTGAGGTAATAGTTTCCTCCCTAGTATTTTATTCAGTTTCATGTCCCTTAGTCACTGTCATGTTTTAGAATGCATGCATGTTTCATAAAATTAGTTTAGCTAATGGAGACATTCACTCCATCAATATTTAGTGTTTAGCTTTTAGTTTTAGGATTACAACTCTTTCCCTATCTTTTCAGCTTTATTAGTCTTCATTCGAGGATGAATTCTTCCAAGGGAGAGATAATGTAACACCCAAGAAGTCTCTAATATCATACCCCAGACTTAAAGTAGAAGCCAACAGAAAAATCTATATTTTTCCAAAGAATGACTCAAGTGATGAGTCGTGGTGCGTCCTAACGACTCGTCGTGTCAGTTGTGGTGAGCAGTGTTTCATTGTTTCCACATACTAGTGAGCATAACTCAAGTAATAAGTCGTCATGTATGATGACGACTCCTTAGGAGGGTCGTCCAAAGTAGCCCAATAGAAGTTTAGAAACCTAACATTTTTCACCTATAAACCACAACTCAACTGATGACTCGTTGGGCCTAGTAACTACTCGCCCTGATGAATCATTGTATGAAGTTTAGAGACAAAGGATCTGCCTAGTGACCACAAGTAATAGGATGATTCATGGTGTCTGACGATGGATCATCCTATCCGTCCATTGAGAAGGAATCTGAGATTGAAAAAAAGGCTTCAGTGACCAGGAGAAGTCACCATGAGTCGTGGTAAGACTAACGACTTGAGGTAACGAGTCGTTGTCACTAGTGATAGTTTTCAGCCCATTTTTTCTAAGGGTGTTTTAGTTCTTTCTCACTATTTTAACCCCTAAACTATGTCATTTTGGATTATTTTAGAAGGAAATTAAAGGGAATTAGTCATGTTTACCTCTCATTCTCTCCTAGACTCTCAAAAACAGTACATTAAAGAAAATAAATTCTCTAAGTCTAAGCTAGGGTTCTTCTCCAAAAGTCCCAAGTTCAAGGTCCTAGCTAGAGAATTCTCAAAACTCTAGGTATCTGGGAATTCAATAAGGGTTTTCTTTTATCCTTGTGTCCCAAAAGCTCTCAGAAACCTAGTAATCTCAATCCGTTAGAAACTATGTCTTAGGGTTTTCATTCAATGTATGATTTCCCTTATTTTCTCAATGTCTCAAGGCTTTTATGATGAATCGTACATAACGTTCATGCTTTTACTCTCAATTGCATAATATACTTCCATGACCTTGATATAGAATGATTTCATATATTCAGCCCTTATGAGTTAGCATTGTTTTCTAATACTTGGTATGTGGTGAACACATGATTTTCTTATGATTTCAGTATACATGTTTTACAGTACAATTAGAATCAATGTTTTCATAGTATTATCAGTATTATCGGGTCATGTAGGCTCTCAGAGAACTTTTAGATAAAGTAGTTCTGACATAGTCTTAGGGAACCAGTTTTTGTGCTATCAGTATATATATTCAGTTAGGAGTAGTACTTATCATTGAGTAGCTGGGGTTTAGCGCACCCAAGTCTCAGAACTACGTACCACCATATGTTATTAGTTTGAATGGGCATCAGCTAGTGATCACATCTGCCATGCCTTTGTATGCTGGCAAGGTAAATTGGGTCCTATTGATGAGTCATATACATAGAACTCCACATTTAGCTCACGTGGCTATATGTTAGTTAAAAGACTCTCCCACAATATAATATAGTATAGTACGGTACAGTTCAGTCACAATTTTGGTTATAGTTACAGACTTAGCTTTCAGTGCATGTACATGACCCTTAAATAAGTTTTACTTATACTTTCAGTATTTTTAGACTACTATATCATATTAGTATTTATGCATCTCAAGTAGGGTCATTGTACTTCAGTTCAGTTTATGCATTCAGTTATGCTTTTTAGATCACTAGCATGTTTTATACATAAGCTGCACATCTCATATACTCAGTACATTAAAAGTACGGACCTCAAACTTCTTATGTTATATCATTTTATGATACAGATTTAGGTATTCTAACTCAGCCTAGCAGTTAGCTTCGATCCAGTGCCCATCAATAATAGTCAGTGGTGAGTCCTCATATTTTGAGCGCTGGAGTTATATTTCATTCAGTTGTCTTTGTTCCTTGTTTTAGTTTCAGACTTTATAGTTAGCTGGGGAATTTTTCAAGAAACTCATCAGTTAGTAGAGGCTTTTCAGACAGATAATAGTATTTCAGCTCTATGTTTATGTCAAACGCAGTACTTTATCTCTATAACCTAACTTCAGTTTATTCTAATATTTTTATGAAATGTCTTTACAAAGTTTAATTGCTTTCGCTCAGTTTTATTTATAATCAGATCCTATTAGCATTATGTCTTTTGCCAGGGGTTAGCTCAGGGTCACTTGTAGCTTCAAGCACTGTGTCACTTCCAGGGTGTAGACT
>JACEIK010009732.1:0-35751 GCA_018107945.1 Datura stramonium | reverse complement strand
GAAAGACAAAATCACGTTTTCATGCTTTTGGATAAAACCCCATGGAATTGAATAGGAGGATTCATGATTAAATTCGAAATTTAGGCATGGGTGTGGAAGAATTTCACCCATTCTAAAACCCTACATAATTGGGAATGGATTTATTTCGAGGTTCCTTGAATACCCACAAAGAAATTGATGAAAATTTGGGGAAGATGACCTTGAATCTCCCAAAAATGTCTCTTAGCTTTTCCATGAGAATGGGCATGCATAAAGGACTTAACTCGTCTATACTCACTCAGAAAAATACCCAAAATGATGTAGTTTAGGTTAGGAACTTAGGAATTATGAAAACACCCGTATTAAAACGTAGGAAATTTCTGGTTGCGAGTCCCCACGAGGGACCTCACGGGCCGTTTCCATAAGGCACGACTCGTGGCCATGGTCTGTTGACTCCTCTTTCCAAAACATCCAAGAGGACCCCACAGGTGACTTCACGAGTCGTGATGTAAGACCAAGACTCGTGGTCACCTTCCGTGGCCTACACGGCCCATCCCAACTTCCCAAACCTCTAAGGTAGACCATGGGTGACCTCACGAGTCATGAGGTCTAACCACGACTCGTGGTCAAGCTTGTGGCCTCCTCACTTAGGCCTTGCCAAAACATGTTTACCACGAGTCACATCACGAGTAGTGGTCAATCCTCACGACCCACCTCACGGGTCATTCTGTGACCTGGTATGAATTTTCAATTTTTCTCAATTTTTTCTTTCGGGTTTGATCCTTGGGTTCCCGGGGTATAACACCTATGGGTAATGTTTTATGCATGAGAATTTATTTGTGAGAGTGAGCATATTTTCCTTATTCTATAATCCAATTATGTGTGAATTCCTTGAAAATTAGATGAGATTCTCTCATGATGTGAGTGGCATCACTTCCTTAGTGAACATGCTTGAATATGTACAAAGTAAAAGATGTGATTGAGACAAGAATGCAGTGAGCTTTAAGGCAAGTTTTGAATGTAAATTTGCAATGAATTAAGATGCTATGTGAGCTTGTTTTGATCTACCATGCCCCTTGTTTTGAATGAAAGAAACACTTGTGAATCATGTCAATTTTTTTTGGTTACCTCTTGAAGCATTTGCATAAATTATTGAGTCTTTTCTTTTCATCAAGTCATTGTGCAATTTGGGGTTTTCTTAGTCTCAGTGGTCCCTTTTGCAAAACCCATGAGGTGTGACATACTTAATTCTATTGTTTAGCTATAAAGAAATGCCTTACTTGAGGACAAGCAATAGTTCAAGTTTGGGGGGTTTGATGAGTTGGTAATTTACCAACTCATTAGGCTTTCAAACATTAGCTTTTTCTTGGTTTTCAAATCATTTAGGAAGATTTTATGCTCTTTATCTATGGTATTTATATATTTTCTATTATCCCCCGGAAGCCCAAAGATTCGACCCAAGAGTTGAAATGGAGAAAAACTAAAATTTTGCATCAGGTCAGAGAACGGGTCCTGAGGTGACTCGTTGGTGCAGCCCACGAGTCGTGAGGTGACACGTGGGGAGGCCTAGGTGATGAGTTTGAAAATTTGAGAAAGGAGATCCCATGGATGTGACCACGAGTCATGGTCAGGCCCCACAACTCGTTAGGTCAGTCGTGGGGTAGATGAATAAGAAAAGAGAAGGAAGAGGGGCAGCGTACTTGACAGAAGGACCCCACAAGTCGTGGTCAGTCTCCACGATTTGTGGGATGAGTCGTGACCAAGCAAGGAATAATTTTATTGAGAATTAAGGCAGTGTACCTAACGNCTCCACGATTTGTGGGATGAGTCGTGACCAAGCAAGGAATAATTTTATTGAGAATAAGGCAGTGTACCTAACGGATGGTGACCACGAGTCGTGGTCACCAAGTAATGAGTCGTTATGTCTTTCGTTATGAGCAAAGAAGACTTGAGAAGTAGTGGACCTCACGGATGACTCCATGAGTCGTGGCCCTTGGTGACGAGTTGTTAGGTCTCTCGTTAGGACCATCTGGCAGTTATTTTCTGCGAATTTAGTAAGGACTTTTCCATAATTCCTAAGATCCTAAGGCCTAAACTACGTCACTTTGAGTTATGAATAATGACTTTTAAAGGGCTGAAGTTCATTTTAGGCCATTTTCATATACATGCATGCAAGAGTGATAGTCTAGAGAGGTGATGATCGAATATCCTTCAAGGTCTTTCTTCGATTCCTTCTCGGGCATTCAAGGAAGTGTTAGAATCAGCCATAATCAGGTATATAGGCTTATGAATAGGTGTTTTCATTCACACCATGCCCAATCTCTCCTAATTCATAAAGTTTGTTCAAAAATCTTATGGGGTTTTATCTTAAATCTTGTGGAATTTAATGATCTATCCATGGGTTATTATTTTTCATGATTTACACCATATTTTATGAATCATGATCAGATTTTATAGCTAATTGGATTATAAATTTATCGATTCCAATTTCTACTACATTATGCCTAATTATGCATGTTCGATGATGAATTGAATTATGATTTCTACTTCTATCATTGATATACATAAAACCATTATGATTTATGAGTCATAATATGGATTTATTCAGATCCCCATTATGAAATTATGAGTTAAATAGTCTATACATGATTTGCAAAGATGCATGAACCTCATGATTTACTAACTATGTTTTTGACTGACTCACAGGCTTTACCCTCATGGCTAGTTTACGTATTTACAACCATGCTTATGACTATCATGATTTAAATAGCACTTGAATCTCATGCATATTATACTATGAGCACTACATATGTTTTGGGAGTAGTATTTAACACCGAGTAGGTTCGGAGCCCAGGTTTTGCCCCAAATCTCAGAACTACGTTCTACCGAAGCACATGATGGGACCTCCCTTGTGACTATCCCCTTTTCCAAATGGGCCCTTTCATGTGTGATATCTCTCCCTTCACGGTTCTACCCTTCACAAGGTAAGAACACCCTCCCGACTAGAGATTTACAAGTCGGGCTCCATATGTGCTCATATGGGGTATGTTGGTTATACGAATCTCCCATCGTTCCTAATGATTTATGCATGTTTATGATTATGCACTTTGTCTCAAGTCATGTCCAATAAATTTTTTTCTCTTATGATTATGATTATGATTATGACTAATTTACGAATGTTTTGAAAACCTTGAGCCTTATGTTATCATATGCTACTTATGATATGAGTATGTTGTCCTACTTTTATGATATCTTATGAGTCTTTATGTATTTTAAATGTCTGTTTTAGTTACCTTACATACTCAGTACATTTCATGTACTGACCGCATAATCTATGTTGTATCGTTTCATGGATCCAGCTCACAGGCTCAGCCCCGGTCATATTCAGTCTTCTAAGATAGAATCATACGTTGTTGGTGAGTCCTCATCTCCCGAGGACTAGACTATTCAAATTTTCTTATGTACTTTCAGTTTTATATTGTTGAGTTAGTTGGGGTCTCATCCCATCAACTTTTCATATTTAGAGGCTTTTCAGACAAAAGATGTATTCAGCTTTAGATTATGTATTCTAATGTTATGCATAACTTAGACTTACGCTATGAATACCTTGTTGATTCTTATATTTTATTGATCTAGTTAGATGTATGCTTATGCCATGGGTCAACTTGGGGTCTTTTGGGGCTCCTTGTCCCATGTTGCGATCCGGGCCTCTGTTCAAGTCGTGACAAACATGGTATCAGAGCAATAGGTTTGAAGCGTCCTAGGGTGTCTGAAAGCCTCATTATGTAGAGTCTTTTTCATCGGTGTGAAGCACTCCACGCTTATTAAGAAGAGGCTATGAGACGTTTAGAAAATGTTCTCTTCTTTCATGATCTATGTCGTGCGATGAAATGTCTCTCTATCCTTCTAATTCGTGCTCTTCGTGATTGTAGAATCATGCCTCCCCGAAGAATGAATGGTAGGAGGAATAGAAATGGAGACGACCACGAGGATGGCAACGGTAACGAGCACCAGCAGGCCCCAACAATTCAGGAGCACCAGGCACTGGAGCCAGTTACCCATGCTGAGTTTCGGGCAGCTATTCAGATGCTCGTGCAGGCCTTGCCCGCTCAGGTTAATCAGCAGGCAGTTGCGTATGTTCCGCAAAATGGCAATGCAGCGGCGACCCGACTCAGGGATTTCTTGAGAATAAACCCACCAGAGTTCCTTGGGTAAAAAGTAGATGAGGACCCGCATGAATTCATCGATGAGATTCTGAAGATCACCCAGGTTATGGGGGTGACAAATGGGAGTGCGTTGATTTGGCCTCTTATCAGCTGAAAGGGGTGGCGCATATTTGGTTTATATAATGGAGAGATAGTGGGGTTGTGGGAGGAGGCCTTATAGGTTGGGAGGAGTTTCATGTAGCCTTTTTGGACAAGTTCTTCCCTCAAGAGATAAGGGAACTAAAGGCGGCCAAGTTTTTAAATCTGAAGCAGGGTGATATGTCGGTTCAGGAGGACGCTCTTGTGTTCACCCGCTTATCCAAGTATGCACCAGAGTTAGTGACAGACTAGAGGGCTCATGTGAGCCGATTTGTAGATGGAGTGGCGGACTACCTGGATAAGGATTGTAGGATGTCCATGCTGCACTAACACATAGATTTTCCCCACCTAGTGTTGTATGCCCACCAGATGGAGACAGTGTATCGGAGGCAGAGAGAGGCCAAGGGGCCCAGGACAGACAATTATGGGATTTCTAAACCTAGATCGGGGGGTGGACAACACCAGCAGTCTCATCACAAGTCTTTTTCTCTAGCACCATCATCATCTAGTACACCATCTAGATCACGAGGGGATCGAAAAAGCAGGGCTTCCGATTCGAGATGCCAGGGTAGAATGCAGATAGAGCACACTTTCCCAACTTGTGCAAGGTGCGACAAGAATCACCCAGGGAGGTGCCTAGTTGGCTCACACACTTGTTTCAAGTATGGCTGACCGGGATATAGACTTAGGGATTGCCCTTCAGCTAGGTTAGGGGGCGGCGGATCCCGTATGCCAGCTGCTAGTTCATCCGCTCCAACAGCACGTCCCTCCCAGCAGGGCACCTCGACTAGTTCAGCTAGCGGTCAACGCCAGAACAGGTTCTATGCCCTTAAGACCCGTCATGAGCAGGAGACTTCACCGGATATGGTTACTGGTATGTTACAAGTGTTTCACCTTGATGCTTATGCTTTGTTAGATCCAGGGACTACCTTGTCCTTTATGACATGTTATATTTCTAGTAGCTTTGAAGTCAGTCCCAAAACTCTATCAAAACCATTTTCAATTTCTACTCTCGTTGGTGATTTGGTTGTAGCTAGGCGGGTGTATAGAGGATGCCCGATCACTATATTGCATAAAATCACCTCTGAAGACCTTGTAGAGTTTATCCATGACTGACTTTGATATTATTCTCGGTATGGATTGGTTGTACGCATGTTATGCTTCTATTAATTGCAGAACTCGGGCAGTAGAGTTTAGATTTCCGGGTGAACCTGTCCTAGAGCGGAAGGGTAGTTCAGTTGTGCCTGTAGGTCATTTTATTTCCTACCTTAAGGGAAGAAAGATTATTTCTAAGTGTTGTATGTATCATCTAGTTAGGTTTAAGGATGTTGAGTCTGAGACACCAACTATCTAGTTAGTTTCGGTAGTGCATGAGTACCCAGAAGTGTTCCTTGATGATTTACTGGGTGTTCCTCCTAAGAGGGAAATTGATTTTGGAATTGACCTTCTTCCCGACATGCAGCCTATATCTATTCCCCCTTATAGAATGGCTCTAGCCGAGGTTAAGGAGATGAAAGGGCAGTTGAAGGACCTGTTAGATAAGGGTTTCATTAGACCAAGCAAGTCCCCATGGGGTGCACCAGTCCTTTTTGTCCGAAGAAAAGATGGTTCCCTTCGAATGTGTATTGATCATTGACAATTGAACAAAGTCACCATCAAGTACAGGTATCCTCTACCCAGGATTGATGATTTATTTGAATCAGCTTCATGGTGCCAAGTGTTTCTCAAAGATAGATCTCAGATTCGTGTACCATAAGCTTAGAGTTCGGGAGAGGGATATCCCGAAAACAGCCTTTAGGACGCGGTATGGTCACTATGAGTTTGTAGTTATGTCTTTTAGACTAACAAATGCTCCTACAACTTTTATGGACTTGATGACCAGGGTGTTCAATCCATACATGGATATATTCGTGATCGTGTTTATTGATGACATCCTGATATACTCTCGGAGCGAGGAGGACCATGCCGCTCATTTGAGAGTAGTACTACAGACTCTCAAGAATAGCTAATTATATGCCGGATTCAGCAAGTGTGAGTTTTGATTGAACTCCATAGCATTTTTGGGACATGTGGTATTAAGTGAGGGCATTAAGGTAGATTCTCAAAAAGTATAGCTGGTGAAGAATTGGCTCAGAACGGTGAATCCTTTTGATATTCGGAGCTTTTTTGGTTTAGCTAGCTATTATCGGAGATTTGTTGAAGGTTTCTCATCTATTGCAGCACCTTTGACCAAATTAACCTAGAAGAAATTGAAACTCCAATTGTCAGAGGCCACTGAGAAGAGCTTCCAAGAGTTGAAGACCCGACTTACTTCGGTAATGGTGTTAACTTTGTCGGTGGGTACTGATGGGTTCGTGGTGTATTGTGATGCTTCAAGGATCTGACATGGATGTGTATTGATGCAGTGAGGGAAAGTTATAGCATATGCCTCTAGATAGTTAAAGGTTCATGAGAAGAATAACCCAACCCATGATCTTGAGTTAGCTGCGGTGGTATTCGCCTTTAAGATATGGTGACATTATTTGTACGGGGTCCACGTGGATGTGTTCACGGACCATAAGAGTTTTCAATATGTGTTTACTCAAAAGGATCTCAATCTTTGACAAAGGAGGTGGTTGGAGTTACTCAAGGACTACGATATGAGCGTGCTATACCATCCAAGCAAGGCTAATGTAGTAGCAGACACACTTAGTAGACTCTCTATAGAGTGTGTCTCATGTGGATGAGGGGAAAAATGAGTTGGTGAAAGATGTACATCGACTTGCAAGGTTGGGAGTTAGGTTGGTTGACTCAAACGATGGCGGTGTTATTGTTAGAAATGGATCAGAATCGTCCTTGGTGACTAATGTGAAATCTAGGAAAGATAAGGACCCGATTTTGGTAAAGTCAAAGGAAGCGATTCAAAATCAGAAGGTAGAGGTCTTCTCCAAAGGGGGAGATGGTGTTCTTCGGGACCAGGGTCGTTTATGTGTTCCATATGTTTATGATTTGAGGAGCCGAATGTTGCAAGAGGCTTATGGTCTAGGTATTCTATTCATCCAGGTTGCACCGAGATGTACCGTGACCTACGGGAAGCCTAGTGGTGGAATAGCATGAAGAAGAACATCGCCGAATTCGTAGCTAAGTGTTCAAGCTTTCAACAAGTAAAGGTTGTGAATCAAAGACCAGGAGGTGTGCTTCAGGATATCAGTATTCCTACTTGGAAGTGGTAAGAAATTAATATGGACTTCATCATGGGTTTACCTCGTACTCATAGACAATGCCTCTATTTGGGTTGTGGTAGACAGGTTGACCAAGGCTGCACATTTTCTACCGTTTATAACCATGGATTCGATGGAGGATTATGTCAAACTACATATCCGAGAGCTAATTCAAATGCATGGAGTGCCCTTATCCATCATTTCAGACAGGGGTACCCAATTTACCTCTTAGTTTTAGAGGACATTTAAAAAAGGGCTTGGTACTCAGGTTAAGCTCAGCACAGCATTCCACCCGCAAATGGATGGCCTAGCATAGCAGACAATTTAGACTCTTGAAGACATGTTGAGAGCATGCGTGATTGACTTCAAAGGTAGCTGGGATGAGAATTTACCTATTATCGAGTTTGCACTCAATAACAACTATCATTCTAGTGCCCAGATGGCACCGTTCGAGGATCTCTATGGGCAGAGATGTAGATCTCCCATTGGTTGGCTTGAGGTTGGAGAAGTGGCGATGATAGGACCAGATTCTATTTATAAGGAGATAGAGAAGGTTCAATCGATAAGGGATAGGTTGAAAACTGCTCAGAGTCTCCAAAAGTCCTATGCCGACGTGACAAGGAGAGAATTAGAATTTGAAGTTGATGATTGGGTATTTCTAAAGGTGTCTCCCATGAAGGGAGTGATGAGGTTCGGAAAGAAGGGGAAACTTAGTCCCCACTATGTCGGCTCGTACCGGATCGTGAGACTTGTTTGCAAGGTGGCCTATGAGTTGGAGTTGCCCTCAGAATTTGCTTCCGTGCATCCTATTTTTCATGTATCCTTATTGAAGTAATGTTTGGGTGATCCAGCTCTAGTTGTCCAAGTGGATAGTGTTAGAGTGAAAGATATCCTCAATTATGAGGAGGTTCCTGTAGAAATACTAGATCATCAGGTTTGAAGTCTAAGGAACAAAGAAGTAGCTTCAGTCAAAGTGTTATGGAGGAATTAGCATGTTGAGGGAGCTACGTGGGAGGCCGAAGCGGATATGATGTCTAGATACCCACATTTATTATCTACCGACTCAGTTCCAGCTTTAGGTATCAGTTTTGACTTAAAACTCTATTTAGTTTTCATGTTCAGTTCATGTGTCCAAGTTTCTTTTATGTATGTGGATGTATGTATTATTCGTGAATTCAGTTCAGCTATGTAGTTTGAATCGGAGATAGTCATTCCATAAGTTTTCAACTTAAATGATCAATATTTGAACATGATGATTGCGTTTCTCTACTTTTCTGTATGTTTTCCAACATTCAAGGATGAATGTTCCCAAGGAAGAGATATTGTTTTACCTCGGAATCCCAAAGATCAGACTTGGGAATTGAAACGGAGAAAAACTAAAATTTGTCATTAGGTCACAGAACGGGTTATGAGGTGACCCGTTGGTGCAGTGAACGAGTTGTGAGGTGAGTGCTGGGGAGGCCCAGGTGATGAGTTTGAAAATTTGAGAAATGGGATCCCACAGACGTGACCACGAGTCATGGTCAGGTCCCACGACTCGTTATGTCAGTCGTGGGGTGGGTGAGTAAGAAAAGAGAAGGAAGAGGGGCAATGTACTTAACGGAAGGACCCCATGAGTCGTCGTCAGTCCCAACGATTTGTGGGATGAGTTGTGACCAAGCAGGGAATAATTTTATTGAGGCTAAGGCAGTGTAGTAGGAAATAAAAAGGATAAGGAAAATAACTCTAGTAATTATCCTTCGTTCTCTTGATTGAATTGCAATTATTGAATTGCAATTACACTCGCCCAATCCTTTTACTAACCATGACTCGTGGAATGAGTTGCATTCAAGCATGGATAAATTTATGGCAAAATTGGTAGTGTATTTGATGATGGTGACCACTAGTCATGGTCACTGTGTGGCACGAGTCATTATGTCTTGTGTTATGAGCCTAGAAGACTTGGCAAAGCTGTTAACTTCACTTGACGATTCCACGAGTCATGGCCTCGTGACGAGTCGTTAGGTCCTCACTAGACCATCTCGGCGCTTATTTTCCAGAATTTAGTAAGGACTTTTCAACTCCTAAGATCCTAAGGCCTAAACTAAGTCATTTTGAGTTATGAATAATGACTTTTAAAGGGGTTAAGTTCATTTTAGGCTATTTTCAAATCCATGCATTCAAGAGTGATAGTCTAGGAGAGGTGATCAAGGCAATCCTTAAATGTTTTCTTCAATTTCTACTTGGGCATTGAAGGATGCCATAATCTAGTATGTAGGGTTATGAGTGGGTGTTTTCTTCACACCATGCCCTATCTCTCCTAATTCATGAAGTTTGTCCAAAAATCTTATGGGGTTTTATCTAAATCAGGAATTTTAATGATCTATCTATGGGTTAATATTTTTCACGATTTACACTATATTTTATGAATCATGATTAGATTTTACATCTAATTGGATTATAAATTTATCGATTCCAATTTCTACTAAATTATGCCTAATTATGCATGCTCGATGATGAATTTAATTATGATCTCTACTACTATCGTTGATATTCATTCACCCATTATGGTTTATGAGTCATACTATGGATTTATTCAAATGCTCATAATGGAATTATGATTTAAAAAGTCTATACATGATTTTCAAACACATGTATGAACCTCATAACTACGTATCACCGTAAGACATGATGGGACTTCCCTTGTGACTGTCCCTTTGGTCGTAAAATGGGCCCTTTCATGTGTGATATCACCCTTCACTGCTCTACCCTGGCAAGGTACGAACACCCCGCGACCAGGGATTTGGCAGTCGGGCTCCATGTGTGTTCATATGAAGTATGTTGGTTATAAGAATCTCCACTGCTCTCATGATTTATGAATGTTTATGATTGGTGCACTTTGGCTCAAGTCATGTCCACAAAGCTTTTCTCTTATGATTATGATTATGACTGATTTATGAATATTTGGACAACCTTGAGTCTTATGTTATCGTATGCTACTTATGATATGTGCATTTTGTCCTACTCTTATGATCTCTTATGAGTTTTTATGTATTTCTAAATGTACATTTTACTTACCTCGCATACTCGCAATTCCACATACTCTGATCACATACTTCATGTTGTATTATTTCATGATACAGATCCAGCTCTCAAGTCACTTAGTCATAGCTTCATCTTCTTAGAAAGCATCATACATTGTTGCCGAGTCCTCATCTCTCGAGGACTCGCACTATTAAGATTTTCTCTTAAGTACTTTCAGTTTTATATTATTGAGTTAGTTGGGGTCTCGTCCTATCAACTCATCATGTTTATAGGTTTTTCAGATAAAAGATGTATTCACTAAATTTTGTATTCTGATGTAATGTATAACTTAGACTTCCGGTAATAATACCTTGTTGATTCTCTATTTTATTGATCGAGTTAGATGTATGCTTATTCCATGGGTCGACTTGTGCCTCTGGGGCTTGTCCTGTTTCAATCCGAGCCTTTATCTCGGATTTTTTAATATATTCAATTTAACAGAAAGAAATGAAGAACAAAAAGCATGGTGTTGGAAGAAGAGTACATGTGTTTCACCAAATGACACCCGAGAAACGTAGGCCAAACGCAGGCAGAGAGCACTTCTTGAAAGTTAAAGGCACACCATGAAATACAGGTCGAACTAGCAAAACACAAAAGCAACGTAGGACCATGGTTGGACTACGCCCCAACTGCAGTTGACTTATGCCCGATATGGGCAACACCTGCAAAAGCAGGTGCTGCAATGCTGTTATTATCAAAGGATAAAAATCATCACACAAGAAAAGAGTGGATGCGCTTACCCTACTTTACAACTTTTGTTAATAGAATACTCCATTCCATAACATTATTGATAAAGAGTTTTTGTATTGAATTTTAGAGAGAAAAATAGAGAGAAGTGAGCTTTTCCTTCATCTTCTTCAACTTTCTAAAGTAAAAACCTCCATTTAAGAACAAACCGAAATTAGTTTCTTGTTAATGACAAATTATAGTGATTCCTTACCGCTTCATCTCTTGTTCTTCATTTATGAGTAGCTAAACACCTTGGTTAGGGGGTGTGTGCATGATAGGGGCCAAAATAGATTGGGTGTGTTTAGTTTAATCTTAGAATTATTCATTCAGCATTATATAATTGTTCTCTAAATTATAACTGAAATATCTAATATTGCAAGTATGGATTGTGTCTACTCTTATTCTATTGTTGCTTAAAAAGAGAAATAGAATATGCGTGAGAAAACAATGGTGGGAAATTGGGTTTGATACCGGGATTTGACTAGAGATATCCAATACCTATTTTCATAACCCATTAAAGAATTGAGGCTAGAGATAGCTGGAATTCTTACCTGTCATAGTGGTTGATGTGTATGGACCTTGCGGTTTGAGAAAACTGAGGAGGGAAAAGACACCCAAGTGGTTGAGAAACATTGGTATCACCTTGTCCACGACAACTTATTTGTTTTGATTTGTAAGTAATGCTTTGATTTGTTAGTTAACCCCAACTTAGTTGGCCTTGTCAATAGCACTCTCTAGTATTCACTCATATAAAGCCATTTCAAAGTTGGTTGTCTTGTTTTGTTGATTGAATTTGAATTCATAGTGTGGTCTTACAACCCCCACATTATTTTTCCTATTTTTGATAATAATGATGCTGGCTTGGATTCAATTTATTAGACAGTGTTCATTTCTATCAATATTCATTCAGCTGTATCTCGACCCACTCATCAGCTTGGTGAATTATATTGTGGACGACCTTGTACACTTTCTCCTAGTGAGGAGTGGACTTGGACGTCATTAGTATGTGGTCAGTAAATTGAATGTACTAAATATGTAGGTTAAGTAAAATATGCTAGTAAAATGATGGTCCGAAATCATTAGTATAAAGCAAGCTAAGACATGAGAGGCGTGACAAGATGCTAAAATCATGATCGTGAGAAAGTCATAAGTTATTCATCATAAACTCAAGCATAAATGAACCAAGACATTGAAAGTAAAATCATATTACTTCACATGTTTTAAAATATAAGTAAGCTCAATTTGATTAATCGGTCAAATATATCATAAAAAAAAACATAATATCATAAATCCTGTTCATGCATAATTGAAAACCTGAGGAATAATAGGAGACTTCATCATAAATCAAACACCATCATGAATTAGCATATGATGCTCCAACTATCTCGCTTCTCAAGTGGGCGTAATCATCCTAAGCCTTGCCGTGTGGCAATGAACAATAAAGGCGTGATATCATAGAGCTCCATAGGGATGGGGGAAACACTCTATGGAAAGGTCCCAAATAAGGAATAAATACCTATGGTGGAACGTAGTTTTAAGATATGGGCATAAAACCCAGCCTGCCACTCTGCTAGATAATACTCCATAAACATGCATACTACTCATAGTCATAATCATGAAATATAATTGGTTTTGCATGTGCTATTTGAAAATATGAAAAAAATAATCATACTTATCATATAGTAACTAGCAATGTAAACTATGCGGCTGAGTTGGCCATGATACATAAGCTTGAGATTCATGAAATTCATACATACTTGAATAAATCAGCCACAACTTGAAATCATAGGTTCATAAGCTTGAAATTCATAAGATCATACATAATTGAGTAAAATAATCATAAACTTGAAAACATAGGTGTAATACCCCAAATTCCCTAAGATTAGACTCCGCTGAACCAGAAAAATAAGAAAATCGCACTTTCGCACTAGAACAATCTTGTATGAGTCATGAGACTATGTAACGGGTCATATGAGGAGTCGTGAAGAATACTCCAACTCTGTAAAACTGTGATCATTGTACGTCACACCACGAGTCGTGCTATGTGGGTACGACTCGTGGGTCGTGGCCGTGGGGGGAGGTTGAACTCACAAGTGACTCATGGTGAGGCTCGTGATGACTACAATGTGTATTTTTTCCTGCATTTTAGTAAGGTTGTTTTCTATAATTTTAAGTTCCTAAAGCATAAACTAAGTTGTTTTAGTTTCCAGATTCGGGAGTTATAAGAGGATTAAATCTTTTCTAACCCATTCCCTCCCCATTCATGCAAACTAGAGATTCACAAGATCAAGCTAGAACTCTCCACTCCCTTTGGGCATTCAAGGAAGAGTGTAAGACAAGATTACCCGTATGTAGGGTTATGAATAGAGAGTTCCTTCACTTCCATGCCCAAATCCTCTTCTAAATTCATGAGAGTCGAGGTTGATGAATCTATGGAGTTTTAACCTAAATATGAGAAAATCTCTAAGTATCTATCAAGTGGGTAAATCCTATTGATGTTTTTAATGTGGTTTTAAGATTCATGGGTATGTATTATAAATGATTTCAATCTCAAATTTATGATTTCAATGTTTTACAATTATGATGCTCAATTATGAATGTTCATTAAGAGTTGAGATTATGATCTGCGTTTCAAGTATGTGAGATGTCTATGATGAAAGTATGATCTTGAATTACCCTTGTATATATTCAAGGATTTTTGGACTATCAGCACTATTTCAAAGAATGTATAAGTTTGGTCAAGCCCATATAATCAAGCATGTTTCATGATTTAAATACATGGTTTTGAATCTAGACTCCCATTTTCAAATACCTTGTAGGCTCTCAAGATATGTTTTCGTATTTACGACATACTATTATGATTCAGCCTTCATCAAAATATCATGGTTCAAATTCATTGAAAAATGATGAGAGAATATGAACGTTTTTAGGAGAAGCCAAAAGACTCGCAGGCTAAGAGTTCAACCAACTCCTATGCCTCAAAACTACGTGACGACGTAGCTATTTTCAGATTATTTGGGACCTCCTTGTTAGCCTTCAATGCCCCCGAGGGGCCTTTAGCTAGAGTAGATATCATGGTAGTTCCTTAGCCTGTAAAGCTGACCGGTCTCCACTTGAATGTAATAGTCTAACTACGTAAGCTCTATCATGGTAATGTCGGTTATATGACGAGTCTCCCATAATTCCTCATGATTTCAATTATGCATGTTCATTAGTCATGATATTACGTTTTAAATAGGTTTGACCCAATGTTTAGTTTTACTCGGGTCATCGCCTTCACTTTCTGGGTTATTCAAATCAATTATGATATTCCACATGTTTAAATCATGTTTTCAGATATTAGCGTGCAAGCCTTACTCTTAGAATCTTATGTTGAAATGTTTTAGTGATATCCATGATTTCAGCTTTTACTTACTTAGCGGTTTTCCTTGCTTTGCATACTGCCCATTCTTGACTCGCATAATCTATGATGTATCATTTCATGATACAAACCTCGGATGTTTAGGTTTAGTCCTGGGCCAAGTAGCCGAGACCTCGTGAGTTAGCATCTCTCAGTTTTGGTGAGTCCTCATACTTTGAGGATCTTCTCACGCCTTATCAATGTAAGATGTCTAGCTTAGCTTATTAGTGAGTTAGTTGGGGTCTTATCCCATAAACTCGTCATATTTTAGAGGCTTATCAGACATAATATGTATTCATTTTTGGATCAATGTTATGTATTTTGTTGTTCAAATGTTACTAAATTTTCAGACTAACGTTATTTCAAATGTTAGATTTCCTCGTGATCTATTATGTTGAGCTTTATTTGTCATGTTCATGTCATGGGTTGACTTGGAGCTATTTATGGTTCTAGGTTCTTTGTATAGATTAGGGCCTATGTTCGAGCCATGACAAACTTTGTTTCAAAGAAATAGGTTTTGAAGGTACTAGGGTGTTTGAAAGCCGCAAGTAGTCTTTTTCATGGGTGTGATTAAGACGACGAGGCTACAAAAATGTTTTAGTAAATTTCCCTTCTTTATGATTTATGTCGTGCACAAATGTCTTCATCCTTCTCTAACTCATGCTACACGCGTTTCGAAATCATGTCTCCTCGCCAAGCACAGAAAGAAGAAATCGAAATGGAAATAGCCAAGGAGAATGGCAATGGAGATGGGCATTAGCAAATTCCCACCGTACTCCCCCGAGATCATGTGTCAAGAAAGTTGCCTGCTGCCGAGTTTAGGTATCAATCCATATGTTGAAAAAAAAAGGCATTGACCACCTGTGTCAACCAGCCGGTGGTAGCGCATGTTCCCTAGAATGGGAATGCGACTACTAAGAAGAGTCGTGTGACATTGATTCTCAGGATGAACCTCCGAGTTCCTGATGAAGGTGGGTGAGGATCCACACGAGTTTATTGATAAATCCATAATATCACCTGTGAGCATGGGTGGATAGGAGGAGTGCATAGACTCAACTCCTACTATCAATTGAAAGGGCTTTGCCCATATCCGCTGGAAACAAAGGGAAGGCTAGCAAGGTAGTTGGAGCTGTCCTATTGGTTGAGTTTCATACCGCTTACTTGGATTGGTTCTTCCCCAAGAGATGAGGGGAGATCAAGGTAGCCGAATTTGTGAACCTGAGGCTAAACAACATAACGGTCCAGAATATTCTTTAGATATCACCCCGCCTATCTAAATATACTAGAGATGGTGGCTAATCGTAGGATGGAGTGCTGTGTTCGTACATGGGATAGCGGACTATTTGGTCAAGGATTGCAAGAGCGGACTATCAAGGATTGCAAGACCACTATGCTTCATTAGGATATGGAATTCTCATGATTGGTCCCTTACGCCCAAAGAGATAGAGGCGTGACAGTGAGCTGTGTTGGGGGAGAGAGGCCAAGAGGGTTAGGGCCGACGCTTGGGGTACTCCCAATGAGGCCCGGTGGTGGGCATCATCCGTGCCCCACTCTGGAGATCATCGCCCCAGCTAGCCGCGCCAGCCAGTGTGCCATCCATATCTAGGTGTGACTAAAGAGGACGAGCTGGCAGCTCGAGGTCGTGAAGAAGACCTATAAAGCCCAAAGATTCGGTGTTGTGATAGGTGGGTATGTGACGAGACTGGCCGGGCTTCCTAGAAGGTACAGTTCTTGTTTCTGTGTGTGGAAAGATCGGACATATGCTCGCAGATTTGTCCAGCAGCTAGACAGTGGCAATGGTAAAGTTGAGACCCAGCCCACTATTTCAACAAATTCCCAACCGCATCCTCAACCAAACAGGTGCCTCCACTAGTGTAGTGGTGGCCGCATCGTAATAGATTCTATGCCCTCGCATCGCATCGTTGGGCAGGGAGGTTTCAAGATATAGTCACTCGGTATGTTATATTCTACCTTGATGTATATGTATTTTTATATACAACTACTTTATCTTGTGTGATTCCCTATGTTGCCAGTAGTTTTGGAGTCTCGTCCTGGCACCTATCACCCTTCTCTATCTCTATTCCAAACTTGGTGATTCAAAGTTGGATATCTCGTGGGTATACAGAATTTCCGTCACACCCTTCGTAAAATCACCTCAAAGACATTTAGTAGAGCTAGGTACACGTATTTTGATGTTATCTTTTGCATGGATTGGCTACATCCTGTTGCTATGCCTCGCTGCATTGTAGAACCCGTGCGATAGAGCCTGGCCTCCCGGGTGAGCCATCACCTCAGAGTGGAAGGTTAGTTCGGGGCTTCTGTAGTTTCAGAGTTGTTTCCATTTCCTACTTTAAGGATAGAAAGATGAACTCCAATAGTTTTGTGTGACATCTAGTTAGGGTTAAGGATTCTACACCGAAACCTCATCACTCAATTAATTCTTGTAGTGTGAATATCTGTATGTTTCCACGATCTACTCCAGAATTCCTCCTTGTTTGGAAAGACGACTTTGGCATCGATCTTCCGACATGCAGGGCTTCCTATGTATCCCTCCATACATAATTTCTCCAATGTAGCTAAAGGAGTTGAAGGAATAGTTGAAGGATCTTTAGACAAGGGTTTCATACTCAGCAAGTCCCCTCGTGGGGTGCACCCGCCTCATTTTCCGAAAGAAGGATGGTTGCCTTCGGATGTGCATCGACTATCAATAGTTGAACAAGGTCATTATCAAGAATGTATCCTCTCCCGTGAATTGATGACTTGTTTGACCAACATCAAGATACCAAGTGTTTTTCAAAACTAGACCTCGATCCGAATATCACGCCAGGTTAGAGAAAGTGACATCCTAAGACAGCCAGACTCGATATGGTCACTATAAGTTTGTAGTTATCTTTGGACCAACAAATGCTCTTGCAGCTTTTATGGATTCGATGAACGGGATGTTCAAGCCATATTTGGACATGTTCATGATTGTTTTTTTATAGATGAAATTCTCAAATACTTATCAGAGGAGGAGCATGTCGCTTCATTTGTGGGTGGTGCTATAGAATCTTAAGGATCATCCATTGTGGCAAGCAATTCAGCAAGTGTGAGTTTTGGTTAAACTAGTGAGTATATCTTTGGCCGTGTGGTGTCAAGAGAAGGCGCATGTGTGGACTTCAAAAGATGGGAGTCAGTGGAAGAATTGGCCCGCACTAACTAGTCCTTCGGACATTAGGAGTTTCTTGCTTAATGGGTTACTACTAGAGGTTTGTGGAAGGATTTTCATCCATTACTAAGACCAAGTGATTAAGTCTACCTTTTAAGAAAGTGATGTTTCAATGGTCGAGGCCTATGAGAAGAGCTCAAGAATTGAAGACCCGACTCACCTCAGCACCGTTGTTGACTCTTCCGAGCGTATGTAATATCCCGAAAGTGCTAGAGTAGACCCGAAGCTAAAATGCAACCTGCTAAAAGTTGGGAAAAAGGTTGCATCAACAGTACCACGACTCCACAGTAGGCAACTACAAGCCCGTTGTTTGTGGCCGGGTGGTTTCAGGAGCTCGTATGTCAAGGGGAAACAAATGTGCTTGTTCGACGACCCGCTAGGGAAGAAATAACACGCCCTTGTGATGGTCGTGTATGAGTCACCGATGGTCAAGTAACACGGTGTTACAACGCCCACGAATGACAAACACAGCCAAGGGTCGTGGGAGGGATGGGACTCGTAATGGAGATAATAGCCGTGAACCATGACCCGCTGAGCTACAACGAGCCATGGCGAGCCTCGTGGGAATAGGAGTGCGGTAGGTTTCAAAAGAAGGAAACAATCACCAAAGGAACAGTCCGCTCAAGCTAGTCGATCTTTCCTATGTGTCCATGGTATGATTCTGAGAATGGGCTTTAGGCAGTGTTTTCAATGAAGAGACAGATGGTCCGTGGGCTACTCACGACCTGGCTGATACCACTTGTGGGTTCCATCTCGCCGATTTCGAAAAGGTGTTCATTAAGGGTATTTAACTTTTCCATGGTTTTAGACCCTAAACTACGCCGCTTTGGGATATTTTTAAGTGTGATAAGATGAGCATGAGTTAAGTCCTTTATGCATGACCATTCTCATGCAAGAACTTTAGAGAGATTTTTGGGAGATTCAAGGTCTTCTTCCCCAAGTTTCCATCAATTTCTTAGTGGGTATCCAAGGAACTTTGAGTCAATCCATTTCTAGGTGTGTAGGGTTTTAATGGATGCCTTCTTTCCACACCCATGCCCAATTCCTATCAATTAGTGTTAAATTATGAATAATCAATTATGGGGTTTTGATCAATTGCATGATTCTTATATCTCTACTCGTGGGTATGATTAGATTTAGTTGATATTGATGATTTATGAAGCTTGGGCGGATTCTAACTTATTTCTCTTATAAAATTTTTTTTTCTATAAATTGAATCTAAAACGCCCATGGATGAAGAGTTCATAAAATAGGTGATTTATGGTAAATGTCTGATTATGGTGAAGTTGGTGATGAAAAGCATATTTCTAAAGTTACCCATGATTATGATGTTTTTAAAAAAAATAAGAATGTGTCGATCCTAGTATGATAAAGCTTTGAGCAATGCCCACATATTTATTAAAGAGATGATTTTCCCAACATAAGCTTACCACATTGTTTAAATAGAAATTTCGCAATTCTTATTATAAATTGTAGCTTGTGGTATGTCGAGTAAATATTTCTACATGTAGCTTACCACATGATTTGGAGTGGATGCTCCCACCTATGATTGAGATTGTGGTATGTTTCAAAATAAAGCTTCTCATATGCATGAATTTATAGTTGAGATGTATGGCATTATTGAGCTTTGTCGAAGAACAATATTGAGCTTCATTTTCATATGATGTCCAGTCTATGCATGATTTGATTAATGAGCTTTGGCAATCGACAATGTTGAGCTTCGTTTCATACGATGTTGAGTCATGCATGATTTCATGTTGAGCGTCGTCAATAGACGATGTTGAGCTTCTTTTTATGCGATGTAGAGCATTTCATGTTTTTGGGAGAAGAGTCTAGCACCGAGGGGGTTAAGGGTCGACTACCCTATGCCCCAGAACTACGCGCTAATGTAGGTTGATACTTATAAATTATTGGGGGTCCTCCCATGTGTTCTATCCCCGGCCTATTGGACCTTGAGCTTCATATCGATATCTTCGTAGCATCCATCGCCTTGGCAAGGTTATGGACGGCTCTTCCCACTTGAGTGTGATAGTTGGGACCACGTAAGCTTTATCGTGGTATGTCGGTTAAGTGACTAGTCTCCAACTGTCCATATCATTCAGATTTCATATTCACTATTCATGATGATTAGTTATGCATGCATGTACAAGAAGGCTTGACTCATCGTTTTTCTTTTGATATAATTGTCATGTTTCAGCTTGAGTCATTTGAGTAAGTCATGATGTTTTAAAGCCATGCATGATCATTTATAATATGAGTATAATTTCATAATGAATGCATGCAGTCTTCTTATACTTAAAGCTTATGATATATATATATATAAAACTTGCTTAAATGGATTTATATTACCTCGCGGTTTTACTTACCTTGCATACTCGATACATTCCACGTACTGAACGCATACTTTCTATGCTGTACCATTTCATGATACAAGGTCCAGATATCAGGCTCGTCCTCATCCTTAGTCCATCTCAGCTTACGCTATCAGCTCATTGGTGAGTCCTCATGTTCAGAGGGTCGTTTCACAGACTTTTATGTTATCTTGAGTTTCAGTACTTTTCGGGTTAGTTGGGATGCTGTCCCATCAACCCATCGTATGCAGTAGAGTCTTTAGACTAGTATGTAGTACTCTGCTTTTGTATAAGTCCTGTATTCCTTGATGCTATGCTATGGTTACATTTCCGCTATGTTTATATGATTATTATTCCACTTATTTAAATGAAAAGAGTTGTATGCATGAGCCATGGGTCGAATTGGGATCCCTTGTCCCGTGTCTATGATAGGGGCCTTCGTTCGGATCGTGACAGGTTACTGATATATATTGTGACGCCTCAAGGATTGGCCTTGGTTGTGTATTAATGTAGCACGGTAAGGTTATAGCCTATGCTTCTAGGAAGATTAAGTTTCGTGAGAAGAACTATCCGACTCACGACCTCGAGTTGGCAACGGTAATATTCGCCTTGAATATTTGGAGACACTATTTCTACTGAGTCCACGTGGATGTGCTTACAGACTGCAAAAGCCTATAATATGTGTTTACCTAGAGGGATCCAAAGAAGGTGGCTGGAGCTTCTTAAGGATTACGATATGAGTGTCCTTTATCATCCAGGCAAAGCTAATATGGTGGTTGATGCTCTTAGCATGCTTCCTATGGAGAGCGTGTCCCATGTAGATGTGGGGAGGAAAGAGTTAGTTAAGGATGTACATCGGCTTTCACGACTAGGAGTTCATCTTACTAACTCGGTAGATGGTGGTGTCATTGTTTAGAATAGATCAGAATCTTCTTTGGTGATTGAAGTCAAGTCTAGGTAGGACGAGGATCCTATTTTGGTAAAGCTAAAGGAAGCAGTTCAAAATTAGAAAGTAGAGGTCTTTTCCCAAGGGGGAGATGGTGTACTATGATATCAAGATCGTTTGTATGTTCCAGGTTTTGATGATTTGAGGGATCAGATGTTGCATGAGGCTCTTGGTTCCAGATGTTCTATATATCCAATTGCCACCAAGATGTACCATGACGTACAGGAAGTCTATTAGTGGAATGCATAAAGAAGGACATAGCAGAGTTTTTGGCTAAGTGTCTGAATTGTCATTGGGTGAAAGTTGAGCACAAAGACCTAGAGGTGTACTTAAAAACATTAGTATTCCCACTTGGAAGTGAGAGGAAATCAATATGGACTTCATTACAGGGTTGCATTGTACTCGTCAACAATATGACTCCATATGGGTGATTGTGGATAGGTTGATCAAAGCAGCTCATTTCCTACTGGTCAAAACCACCGATTTAGTAGAGGATTATGCTAAATTGTATATTCGAGAGTTAGTTCGATTGCACATAGTACCCTTTTCCATCATATCAGATAGAGGCAATTAGTTTACCTTTAAATTTTTAGATTGTTTGAAAAGGGGCTCGGTACTTAGGTCAAGCTTAGTATAGCTTTTCATCTGTAGACAGATAGTTAGGCTTAACAGACCATTCATACTCTTGAGGCTATGTTGAGAGTGTGTCTAATTGATTTCAAGGGTAGTTGGGATGATCATTTACCTCCCATCGAATTTGCATATAATAACAGTTACCATTCCATCATTCAGATGGCTCCATTTGAGGCTTTTTATGGGTGGAGGTGTAGATTGCCTATTGATTTGTTCAATGGAGAAAGTTCAGCTTATAAGGGAAAGGCTGAAAATAGCTCAGAGTCGTCAAAAGTCCTATCGGATGTGAGGAGGAGAGAACTTGAGTTTGAAGTTGATTATTGGGTGTTTCTGAAGGTATCTCCCATGAAGGGAATGATGATATTCGGAAAGAAGGGGAAACTTAGTCCCTGTTATGTTGGCCCCTACATGATTGTGAGATGAGATGGCAAGGTAGCCTATGAGTTGGAGTTTCTCTCAGAATTTGGCTTCAGCACATCCAGTTTTCCATGTGTCGCTTTTAAAGAAGTGCATAGGTGATCCGGCTTTGGTTGTTCCGATGGAGAGTAGGTCTGAAGGATAGTCTTAGCTACGAAGAGGTTCCGGTTGAAATATTTGATCGTCAGGTTAGAAAGCTGAGAAATAAAGAAGTAGCTTCAGTAAAGGTTTTGTGGAGAAATCAACATGTTGAGGGAGCTACATGGGAAGCCGAATTAGACATGATGGCTAAATACCCGCATCTATTCCCTTCCGATTCAGTTCCAACTTGAGGTATCAGATAATAGCATGCAGGCCTTACTCTCAGAATCTTATGTTGAAATGTTTTATGATATGCATGATATCAGTTTTACTTACTTAGCGGTTTTACTTTCCTTGCATACTCGGTACTTTCCAAGTACTGACCGCATACTCTATGTTGTATCGTTTCATGATACAGACTCGGACATTCAAGTTTGGTCCCGTCGTTAGCCAGATCCTCAGAGTTAGCATCTCTCATCTTGTTGGCGAGTCCTCATCCTTCGTGGAGCTTCTCATCAGTGTCTCGTTAGTTTGTTCGGTTTCAGATTATTAGTGAGTTAGTGGGGTCTTGTCCCATCAACTCATCAGATTTTAGAAGCTTATCAGACATAGTATGTATTCAGTTTTGGATCAGTGTTATGTATTCCGTTGTTCAGACGTTATTGAATTTTCAGATTATCGCTATTTCAAATGTTAGATTTCCACATCTACTATGTTGAGCCTTAGTTATCATGTTAATTTCATGGGTCGACTTGGAGTCATTTATGGTTCTATGTTCCGTGTCTAGATCTGGGCCTATGTTCGGGTTGTGACATAGATTCATGAGAGATCTTAGTAGAAAACATGTAATCATAATCATAAATCATGAGTTGAATCATAAAAGATTTGAATTCTTAAGAGATCATCGGAGATTTCATGAGTATAAGGTCTAACTCTAGAATTTCATAAGATCATGCTTGGAGGCCTGATTTAATGAGATGGAGATTAAATTATGCATGAAGGTGGAAGAATTCTACCATTCATGACCCTACATACTTGGGCTTGGTGAAATTACTACTATGGTTTGAAGCCCAAGAGATTGGAGAAGAATGTGTGGGCTTGAGAGGATTAATCTTCAACTTCAGGTGTTTGAGATAGGAGGGTTAGAAATGAACAAAACCCTAGAATGTACCCTCTTAGGAGTTTAAAACGACTTAGTTTAGGAGTTAAGTACATAGAAAATATGAAAATACCCTTAATGAATCCGTTGAAAATTTGACTCTGCTAGACCTAAGGTGTGACCTAATGACTAATTAGAGTACTTGACAAGTCACCAGGTACCACACATTACCATTGGCAAGGAGTTCCAACTTTCTGGTCTTTTGTTGTGCCTCCCTTAATGATTTGTCATCACACTTAACGAATCATTCCACAATCCATCAAGACTCTCTGGAACTCAACTTTTTAAAAATTTATTGCACCTAACGAGTCACTTAATGACCCATCAAGTGACTTAACGGGTCACTTGATGGTTTATCCTGTGACCTGGTGTAGGTTTTCTTATTTTATTTGTTTCGCACCTCGACTCTGATCTTTGGGACTTTGGGGTGTTACATTATCTCTCCCTTGAAAATATTTTTCCTCGCATGTAGACTAGGAATAATAGAAGGACAGGGAAGGAACTACAATGCCAAAATTTAATAGCTATAGTTGAAAACTGACGGAGTGATTGACTACGACCTAAGATACATGAATGAACTGAATTCATGAAACACTCACGCATACTATAACATGAAAGGAACTAAATTGACATGAACTTGACATGAAACTTAATAGATTACTAAGGAGGAAACTGGTACCTCATGATGGAACTAAGACAAAAGGGGAAAGATGCGGGTATCTAGCCATCATATCTGCTTCGGCTTCCTATGTAACTCCCTCAACTAGTTGATTTCTCCACAAAACCTTCACTAAAGCTACCACCTTATTCCTCAACCTCCGAACCTGATCATCAAGAATCTCAACCGGAACTTCCTCATAGGTAAGGCTATCCCTCACACCAATGCTCTCTATTGGAACAACTAGAGCTGGATCTCCAATGCACTTTTTAAGTAAGGACACATGGAAAACTGGATGCACCAAAGCTAACTCTGTTGGCAGCTCCAACTCATAAGTTACTTTTCCAACTAGCTTCAAAATCCTATAAGGACCAACATATCAAGTACTAAGCTTCCCTTTCTTGCCGAACCTCATCACTCCCTTCATGGGAGACACCTTCAGAAACACCCAATCATGGACCTCAAACTCAAGCTCTCTCTGCCTAACATCCGCATAAAATTTCTGACAACTCTGAGCTATTTTCAGCCTTTCCCTAATAAGTTGGACTTTTTCTATAGCCTCATGAACTGAATCTATCCCTCTCAATGTAGCCTCACCTACCTCAAAACATCTGATAGGTGATCTACATCTCCACCCACAAAGAGCCTCAAATGGCGTCATTTGAATGTTAGAGTGGAAGCTCTTATTGTAGGAAAACTCAACAAGAGACAAGTGATAATCCCATCTATCTTTGAAGTAAATCACACATGATATCAATATGTCTTCAAGAGACTGAATAGTCTTCTAGGCCTAACCATCTGTCTACGGGTGTAATGTTATGCTAAGCTTTGCCTGAGTACCAAGGCCCTTCCGAAGCGATTTCCTAAATTGAGAGGTGAATTGAGTACCCCTATTTAAGATGATATAAAATGGAACTCCATGCAACTGAAATATCTCCTGAATGTAAAGCCTAGCATAGTCCTCAGCTAAATTTGTAGTCTTGACTGGTATGAAATGTGCTTATTTGGTCAACCTGTCTACAACCATCCATATAGAATCATGTTGTCGGCGTGAATGAGGAAACCATGTAATGAAGTCCTTATTGATCTCTTCCCACTACTAAGTAGGAATACTAATAACATATAGAATACCTCCCGATCTCTGATGCTTGACCTTGACCTATAGGCAGTTCGGACACTTAGCCTTAAACTCTGCAATGTCTTTCTTCATTCCATTCCACCAATAGACTTCCCATAAGTCATGGTACATCTTGGTGGCACCTGGATTGATAGAGTATCGAGAGATATGAGCCTATCTCAACATACTATCTCTCAAGTCATACCCATCCCGAACACACAATCGGCCCTGATATCAGAGTACACCATCTTCCCCTTAGGAAGAAACCTCCACTTTCTAATTCAAAAACAACTTCCTTCATCTTCACCAAAATAGGATTCTCATCTTGCCTTGCCTTTAGCTCTGCCACCAATGAAGATTCCAACCAATTCTGAATAATAACATCACCATCTACTGAATCAGTAAGGTGAACCCCTAAATGAGCAAGCCTATGGACATCTTTAAAAAAATCCTTTCTCTCATACTAAACATATGACACACTTTTCATGGACATCCTATTAAGAGCATCTGCCACTACATTGGCCTTTACCATGTCATAAAGGATACTCATGTCATCATCCTTGAGAAGCTCAAGCTATCTCCTTTGCTACAAATTCAGGTCCTTCTAAGTGAACACATATTGGAGGCTCTTGTGGTTGGTAAACACATCCACATGTACCCCATATAAATAGTGCCTCAAAATCTTCAAGGCAAACACCACCGCTTCTAGCTCAAGGTCATGCGTTGGATAATATTTCTCATGATTCTTAAGCTATCTCAAGGTATAAGCAATGACCTTCCCAGGCTGTATCAACAAACACCTAAGGAAAATTCAAGAAGCATCACAATACATACAAAAGCCATCCGTCCCCTTAGGCAAGGTCAAAACTAGAGAGGAAGTTAGTCAAGTCTTTAACTCCTAAAAACTCTTCTCACAAGCATCGGACTATTGAAATTTGACCTTCTTCTGGGTCTGCTTAGTAAATGGTGCTGCAATGAATGAAAATCCCTCTACGAACCTCCTGCAGTAACCAAGTAAACCCAAAAACCTCCTAATGTCAGTGAAACTGACAGGTCTAGGCCAATTCTTCACCACCTTAATCTTTTAAGAGTCTACATGCACACCCTCATTAGACACCTTACCCAAAATGCAATTATGTTCATCCAAAACTCACACTTGCTGAATTTAGAAAATAGCTAACAATCCTTAAGAGTTTGCAACACAATCAAATGGGTGGCATGCTCCTCCTCACTTTGAGAGTATATGAGGATATCATCTGTGAAGACAATGACTAAAATATCTAGATACTGGTTGAACGCCTTGTTCATCAAATCAATAAAAGTTGCAGGAACGTTCGTTAGTCCAAAAGACATAACAATAAACTCATAGTGACCATACCGAGTCCTAAAGGTAGTCTTCAGAATGTCACTCTCCCTAACTCTGAGCTGGTGATAACCGCATCGGAGGTCTATCTTTGAAAAGCATTTGGCACTTTGAAGCTGGTAAAACAAGTAATTAATCATGGGGAGGGGATACTTATTCTTGATTGTGACTTTGTTCAACTGTCGATAATCAATGAACATTCTAAGAGAACCATCTTTCTTCTGAACAAAGTGGACTGAGCACCCCATGGGGACTTACTAGGTCTTATAAAGCCCTTATCTAGAAGATCTTTCAACTATTCCTTCAACTTATTAAGCTCGGCTAGGGACATTTTGTAAGGAGGGATACATATGGGATGCGTATTAAGGAGAAGGTCAATACTAAAGTCAATCTCCCGTTCGGGAGGGACTCCTGGTAGGTCGTCTAGAAATGCCTCTAGATACTCACACATAATACGAACTGACTGGAGAGTTAGGGTTTTAGATTTAAAATCCTTTTCCTAAACTAGATGGTATACACAACCCTTAGAGATCATCTTCCTGACCTTAAGGTAGAAGACAAAGCGACCTACAGGCACTACTGAACTAACCTTCCACTTTAGGAATGGCTCACCCAAATCGAAACTCTACCGACTTGGTTCTACAATTAACTAAAGCATAGAAAGCATATAACCAATCAATGCCAAAGATAACATCAAAATCTCTCATATCTAACTCCACTTAGTAAACTGAGGTGACTTTTTAAAGAACTATGATAGGGCAATTTCTATATACCCATCTAGCTAAAACTAACTCACTGACAAGAGAAGACACTAAGAAGGGTTCTGAGAGGATTTCAGAACTGACACCAAAATTAATAGAAACATAGGGAGTCACAAAGGATGATGTGGCTCCTAGATCAAACAATGCATAAACGTCAAGATGGAAGACTCGTAACATACCAGTGACCACATCTAGTGAGCTCTCCTACTCTTAGTGAGATGATAGTGCATAGAACCTGTACTAGAGTTGGCCGCCACCTGCACTAGAAGATGCGCCTGCTGAGGTGGGCGAGCTGATAACTTAATTTAGTCAAGTTTGTCAATTTAATTAATTACATTCTCATGTAATGTTGAGCGACCAGCAGCATGGCATGTCGTGCGACGCGCAGGTGCCTTCCACAAGACCTGCCGAGAAGACACATTCCACTGGGCATATGTGATGCCTCCGTTCCATGGAGTTGCTGCTGTGCGCTTGGCAGCGTGGCAAGGAGAAGTCCCATGCTCGGCCAAATTTTGCCAATTCCCACTTAGTATAAATTGGACACTTGGTTATTTTTTTATTTTATCACAAAATATTTTGTGAAAAACAAAAAGGAGCAAAGGGAGAAAGGAAGAATGCTACCTAGGGTTCACTATTTTTCATTCTCTTTTAACCATTCTTGTAAGTACACTACATTAATTATGTTTTTGAGTTTTTGTACGAAAATGAGTGGCTAAAACCCTTCCTCTAGGGTTGAGGCCACATGATATGAATGTGGTTGCTTAATTTTCATCTTTGGTTTGAGTTTTAGTTATTGTTTTTTGTCTTGAATTCTTCATTACTGATTGTTTTATGCTTGATCACCATGAAAACACATTCATTAAGCTTAGGTAAAAGCTTGAAAGAGAAACCCTAGGCTAGAACACAAGAATATAAGGAGAAGGTTCTTATCCTTACGATAGGATTCGCTATTAGGATAGTAATTATACCTAATTTTCTTTGCTTGGTTAATAAAACGGGATGAGCTAGACACCAACTTAGAATTATCACATCACCACTTATAGAAGTAGTTGTGAAGCTAAGTCAGGTTAAATGATTAGAGGTACGCAAGTCCATAATCAAGGGCACAAACTCCGTAAACCACATCCACGTAGTTAAATTGCTCATGAATTAGGACGTCACATCCCTGCTCAACGATGTAGGTGTGAGACTAGTTTATCGAGTTTAGAGGCTGGAAATACCATGAACATCACATTTTAACTATTTGAGACAACAACTAAAGTGTTCATAATCGAACCACTGTGAATTGTAGCACTGCATGATTATCAAGCCTTAACTCTAGTTTCTTCTTGTATTATTTCTCGATTGTTTGGTGATCACCCCTAGACTTAATTAGAATTTTACGAAATTTGTATAATCAACACTTGTGAAGATTAAATTAACACTTGAACCTGAATATTTACTGAATTGGTCTAATCTCTATGGGTTCGATATCCGGCTCTAAAAAGGGTCACTGTATTACTTGTATGACCGCATGCGCTGTAGCGCGATAAGTTTTTGGTGTTGTTGCTGAGTATAGGCAAAGTTTAGTGAATTTTTCTGCTTTTGTGTGATTTTTAATTTTCGTAAGTGTTGAAAAACCTGGTCTTAGTCTACTTTATTGCAGGTAACATTTTTTCCTTGCATAATTGGCAAGGAATAGAGAGCTGGTGGAACCTTTGTTGGAACCTGAACGGCAACTGCATTTGCTCAGAAGGGAAGCTGTATAGAGAAAGTTGAAAAGATTACAAGAGCAGTTGCAAGAACATCCACCAGTGGGGCAAGCAGAGTTGTTACCTAATCAGATGGCAGCCCGACCCGTTCGCGAAGTGGCAATCCCACTAGCAACAAATGTGACATGTAGTATCCGAAAACTAGAGCTTGGAGGGAACTTTGAATTGAAGCAGAACATGGTGCAGATGTTACATTCTAGTGGCCAGTTCACTGGAATGAATCATGAGGACTCACAACATCACTTACAGAACTTCCATGAAATCAGTGACACTTTCGTCCCCATGGGAGTGTCAACTAATTATGTCAGATTTACACTCTTTCCATTTTCATTGTTGGGAGAGGCAAAGAGGTGGTTGAAAGCTGAGCCATCAAATTCCATTACTTCTTGGGACGATTTAGCAATGAAATTCCTCATTAGATTTTTCCCTTCAGGAAAGATTGCAAAGAGCATAAGCAAGATATTAAGCTTTAAGTAGAGGCCCGAGGAGAACTTATATTTGGCTTGGAAGAGATTCAAGTCATTGTTGAGCAACTTCCCCCATCACCAGCAGTCCAATGAGGTATTAGGTCACACCTTTGTAGAGAGTCTAGACCCACACACGAAGATCCTATTAGACTCTACATCAGGTGGGCAAGCATGGGAAAAGACATATGAGGTGTTGTACACTCTGTTGAATATAATTTCTCAGGGAAATCCGGAGTGGAATAGTGAATCATCAAGAGGGGAAGGAAAGAGAATAGGTTTGATAGAGGTGGATGGTGTAAATGCCTTAGCAGCACAGCTAGCTTCTTTTCAGCATTAAATGATGAATCAGTTCAATAAACTGAGTGTGAACCAACCGCAGCGATAGGTGAATGCAATTCAGTAGGCTCCAAGTGGTGTGAAATCTGTTGCAATAACTGGCACAATGCAGAATCTTGTGGGGCCAATCCTAAATTGGTGAATTTTTTAGGGAATGTTCAAAGAAATAATTAGACCTATGGGAACACCTACAATAAGAATTGGCAGAGCCACCCAAATTTCTCTTAGGGTGGAAATTAGAGTCACAGCTACCAGCAAACTCAGCAGCTGCAACATTGAGGAGATGTTGAAAAAAATCATGGCGACTCAGACTCAATTGGCAGAGAATCATACGAGGATGGCATCAGATTTGAAAAATCAACAGTTGTCCATCTGCAATCTAGAGAAGAAGATGGGTCAATTAGCAGCTTCTCAACATACCATACCTGAGGGAGGGTTACCTAGTGACACAGATACAAACCCCCGATAGGTCAATGTCATCAGTTTGAGGAGTAGCAAGCAATTGGCTGATGCACCACAAAGGAAAAGAGAAATGAGGTGCAGCCGAAGCTGGTCAGACAGGGACCATCTACTGATGAAGGAGATAATCAGAGTGTTGTACTACACAATGCACAATCATCATTGCAACCAGCACAGAGACCACCACCACTATTCCTGCAAAGGCTCAAGAAGAGCAAGGAGGAAGAATGCTTTAAAAAGTTCTTTGATTTTTCAAGGAACTTCACATAAATTTTCCCTTACTTGATGTTTTGTAGGGAACGCAAAAGTACGCTAAGTACATAAAAGATGTGGTGTCCAACAAAGTCTGATTGGTGGATGTCCAAACAGTGGCACTGACAGAGGAGTGCAACTACAGGGTAATGAGCAAGATACCGAAAAAGCTCAAAGACCCAGGGAGTTTCACCCTCCCCATACAAATTGGTAAAGTTGAAGTGATAAGAGCTCTCTATGACTTAGGGGCAGTATTAAATCTAATTCCCCTATCTTTGTTTAACACCTTGGGGTTGGGTCAGCGAGGCCAACACGGGTGATGTTGTAGATGGCAGACAAGTCCAAGTGGATCTAGACGGAATAATTGAGGACCTTCTCATCAAAGTGGATAAGTTCATTATACCCGCTGATTTCATCATTCTTGATTTTAAAGTTGATGACAAGGTACCCCTGATCTTGGGATGGACATTATTGGAAACTGGAGGAGCTATCATAAATGTGAGAGCAGGTACCCTTAAAATGGGGGTCGATGATGAAGAAGAGCTCTTCCGAGTTTACCAAGACATAAACCTACCCACACAATATAGAGCTCTTTGTAAGGTCAGTGTGTTGTCAGAGGTAAGTAAAGGGGTGGTAGATTGCATGGGTCCACTGCTACAGGAGATGATCACATTTCATCCCGAATATGATGGAGGGCATAAGTTAAAGAAGAAGTTGGAAGAAGAGAGGGATAGAGTTGAGGTTGTTCCCTCGAAAAAGAAAAAGAGAAAAAGATGGTTCTCGAAAGGGAAGACTGGTTTGAGGATATCCTGAGAAGGATAGTCCACGTCGTGCCGCGACGTAAAATCAGGCGCTACTTGGGAGGCAACCCAAGGGTACCACAGGTACAATTTTATTTTCTTTTGTTTATTTTCACCTTCTTGTTATTGTGGTGGTGAATTAAGCACAGATTGAGGGGACGTCTGAGTACCCTTGGAAGAGGAAGGTAAGAAGCATGAAAGAAGATGAATGTGGGGTTAATTACCCACTTGTGCAAAAACGAAATAAAACATGTTGTTATCTTGGCCTAGAGGCCTCAGGGAGTATTTCTCACCCTTTTTGAATGCTAATTTGATGCTTTGGGGACATAACAGGATTTAAGTGTTGGGTGAGGGAAATTTCAAAATTTTGTGCTTAATGATTTCCGGTGGATTTAGTGCTTGATATGTTAGTGGTTGATGAAAATTTTTGAGTTGAGCATAATTCACCCACCCGTTCATTTTTCTTTTCGGTTCTTTTCCGACGGGGGGCACTTAAATCGATGAATAAAAATTTTATTTGTTTGGAAATAGCTATTTTCAGTCATAGTTAGGGACTTTTCCAGATGATGGATGGATGAAGACAGTCTTGAGGGAAAATTAGTCAATAGGTTCTTGTTTTTGATCCCTAAACTGATTGATAGCTTGATGTTCTTGTTATGTGTTATACATGATTGTGGGATGCAAGTGTTGTTAATTTTGAAGCATGCTTAACAGTTGTATAACTCTGTTGGAGACACCTAGGCTCTTGAATGTGACTCGATGTGCTTAAAGCTGAATTTTTCATTCTTGTGATTAGCTGAGTTAAGAAGTATACTGAATTTGTGTTGAATTGAACATGTGCTATGAGTGTAAGGATTTTGAGTATTCCATACAAGTGTGTAGTGTCTAGAACTTTCCTGGTGTGTATACAACACGAAATGAGGGATGTCGATTGTAGAAGATGATTTAGGCATTACATTGCATGAGCCTAATTTTTATCCTTCGCCTTACCTACCATGAATGTATGATCCTAGTTAGCCCTATTGAGTCGTTAGCCTATTCTTTGCTAGCCAAAAAATGAGCTTAACCCCTTCTTTTCAATAGCCTTGAATTTTATCCAAAACTCCTAAGCGCTTAAGTGAAATGGAAAAAGAGAGTTAAGGAGTGAGGAGTTGGAAGAAGAAAGAAAAGAGTAGTTGTGGGTGTTAAAGAAAAGACTAGAGGTGCACTTGTTTAAAAATGAATAAGAGTTAGTAGGGAGTAAAAGAAGAAAAGAGCGAAAAAGAAAATTAAAGAAAATTTCTCAAGTACTTCTTACTAATAGCTTTAGTGTGCCTAATGAAATGGGAAATAAAGATGAAAAATGGAGTTCAAAAGAGGAAAGGTGAAGTAAAATGATAGATACTCGTAATGACAAGGTGATGTTTTAAAAGTGCTTAGGGAAGATAGTCACTATTACTGGCCATAATAGCACCTACCTTTCCCTTAGTAATTACAACCCATTAAGTCCTACTTGATCTTACTTTTGAACATTCTTAAATTAGTGGAGTAAAACACTAAAGGCAAGCTTATGGGTCAATACATGTGGCATGTGCATTCTTTGTGAGAGTGAGCTTATCTCTTATGCATATACCCATACATGTTATAAATTTGAAGAATCGTGAGTGAGAAATGGGGAACTCTCTTGTTGTAAGGGCACATGTTTGATGAAGGATAAAATTCATGTCGGATTTCTTGGTTGGTTAATTTGCATGAGTTTGTAAGTTTGTGAGTTGATTCTTGAGGCTAGGAAGTCTTAGCGTAGTTATATGGGATTTTAATGGTTATATCTTGCATGCTCTTTTTGTAACTTGCTATCTAAAATAGTCGGTGTAGCCTTGGCTTGAATTGTCTTGCTTCAATTAGCTATGTGTGAGTTCTTCATGTGCATGAGATGTAATAGAGTTGTTCGAGGAAGAACAAGGCTTTAAGTGTGGGGTAGTAATCTTGGGCATAATTACGTGCCCAAGTGCTATTTTGTAACATACTTTAGTCAAGTTTGTAAGTTTAATTAATTATATTCTCATGTGATCTTTAATAATTATGTTCATAAATTAACCAATGTGATTAGCTTTTATTTTTTAGGTCTAATATGCTAAGGATGGGTCTAAAAATGATTTTCAAGGAACAAGGGAGAACCATGGAAATGATAGCACTTGAAGGCAACATGGCATGCCAAAGGGAAGGTTGGCCACGCTAGGCAGCATGTCATGCTGTGCGTATGCCGCACCCAGCGCCATGCAACACCCAGGCTGCATGCGTTAAGAATTTCACTAGGCAATGCGCTACGCGATAGGCAACGTTCCACGGAAGGCGCATGGCACGGCAAGTAGCGTGCCACGCCGGGCGACGCGCAGGTGCCTCGCACAAGACCTTCCAAGAAGACACATTCAAGTGGGCATGCGCAATTCCTCCAAGCCACGGAGCTGCTGCTGCGCGAAAGGCAGCGTGGCATGGAGCAGTCCCATGCTCGGCCAAATTTTGCCAATTCCCACTTAGTATAAATTTGACACTTGGTTATTTTTATATTTTATCACGAAATATTTTGAGAAAAACGAAAAAGAGCAAATGGAGAAAGGAAGAAAGCTACCTAGGGTTCACAATTTTTCATTCTCTTTTAACCATTCTTGTAAGTACACTACTTTAATAATGTTTTTGAGTTTTTTCACGAACATGAGTGGCTAAAACCCTTCCTCTAGGTTTTAGGCCACATGATATGAATACGATTGCTTAATTTTCATCTTTTGTTTTAGTTTTAGTTGTTGTTTTGTCTTGCATTCTCAATTACTGATATTTTTATGCTTGATCACTGTAAACACACATTCGTTAAGCTTACATAAAAGCTCGAAAGAGTAACCCTAGGATAAAACACCAGAATGTAAAGAGCAAGTTATTATCTTTATGATAGGATTGACCTAATTTGCCTTGCTTGGTTAATAAAATGAGATGAGCTAGACACTGACTTAGAATTGTCACATTACCGCTTGTAGAAGTAGTTCTGAAGCTAAGTCAAGTTAAATGATTAGAGGTACAAAAGTCCCTAATCAAGGGAACTAACTCCGTAAAACACATTCACGTAGATAAATTGCTCATGAATTAGGACGTCACATCCCCGCTCAATGATGTAGGTGTGAGACTAGTTTGTCGTGTTTAGAGGCTCAAAAGACCATGAACATCGCATTTTAACTATTTGAGACAACAACCGAAGTGTTCATAATCGAACCATTGTGAATTGTAGCACTGCATGATTATCAGGCCTTAACTCTAGTTGCTTCTTGTATTCTTTCTCGATTGTTTTGTGATCACCCCTAGACTTAATTAGAATTTTATGAAATTTCTATAATCAACATTTGTGAATATTAAATTAACACTTGAACTTGAATAGTCTCTGAATTGGTCCAGTGTCATTGGGTTCAACATCCTACTCTAAAAAGGGCCATTGTATTACCTGTAAGATCGCATACACTTACGCGTGTGCTGGAGCGTGACAAGCATAACCCAAGGTTTTTAAAGTAAAATCATATAGTTCAACATGTTTGAAAACATAAGTAAAAGCTCATAATTTGATTAATGGATCAATTATACCATAAAACATGATATCATAAATCATGTACATGGATAACCTAAAATATGTGGAACGGTGGGAGGCTTTATCATAACCGACACCATCATGAATGAGAACTTAATGGCCCAACTATCTAGCTCAAGTGGGAACAGACGTCCGAAAAGAATTATAAATGTGTGGTATCACTCGTGAGCCTTGTCGGGTGTCACGGCCTGAGTTTACACCCTAGCCGTAACACGGGATAAGGAGCCCTGAGAGGCTCCAAGTAAACCTATGGCATAATCATAGCATAGCACTTAATAATAGAAGCAGCTAATAGAAACATAACTAAGCAGAATCTAACCGAAAGAGTCTAATTTAAAACTCAAAGACATAATTTAACAAAACTCTTATACAAAGCTGAATCTACTTACACATGTCTGAAAGCCTCTACTGAACTGATGAGTTACTGGGATAGGTCCCCAACTAACTCCTAAAGACTGAAAACTGAAACATAAAAGAAATAGAAAAAATAACTCGCGTCCTCGGGAGATAAGGACTCACCATAAGCAGCTGAGATGTGAAAGGAGTGTATTTAACCATGTGGCTGAGTCTGGAAACCTGAATCTATATCATGAAATGATATATCACATAAAGTATGTGGTCAGTACTTGAAATGTACTTAGCATGCAGGAAATGTAAATAAACTAAAATATGCAAGTATACACGAATTAAGTAAACTGAGTGCATCGACA
>JACEIK010009731.1:0-13438 GCA_018107945.1 Datura stramonium | reverse complement strand
ATATAGATAAACGTGAAATTTGGTGTTCTAAGACTAGTCAGTATTACTTTATCTGAATGTGTCCTGAGAGTCTAAACGACTATAAATATACTGATAGCTTGAAATGGATGCCCTAGGACTAAGTTAGAACTACTTATCCGGAAGTGTACTGAGAGTCTAAAGGACATGAAAGAAACTGGTGTTCTAAGACTTGTCAAAGCTGCTTTATCTGAAAGTGTCATGACAGTCTAAAGAACACTGAACATGCTGATCATACTGAAATCATGAGAGAAATCGTATTGAAAATCATGCATACAAAGATTATGGTAGGATAATATATTCAAAACAAATCATATTTTCGAAAACAGTGCTAAATCATGGCTGAACCTTGAAAATCATACTAGTATCAAATTATGGGAATACATCATGTAATTGAGGATGAAATCATGAGCCATATATGCTATTCATCATAAAAGTCTTGAAACATAGAAGACATGAGAGAAATCTTTCATAGAATGAAAACCCTAAGACGTGGTTTCTAGAGAATTGAATTTACTAGGGTTTCTAAAAATAATTGGGACACAAGGGTACCCTTGTTGAAGTCCCACATACCCGTCTTGTAGAAATCCCCTACTAGCACTTGAAACTTGAAGCTCTTGGAGAGGAACCCTAGGTGTTTATAAGCCTTGAGAGGAAAAGAGAAGAAGAACTTTATGATGGTTGAGAGAAGAATGAGGTATTAGACTAGGAAAACCCCTCTAATATGTCCCTTCGAAATTCCAAAACTACCTCACTTAGGAGTTAAAAGTATAGAAATTTACAAAAATACCCTTAGGAAATCTCACCAAAAAACTGTCACGATCCGAATATAGGCGCGGTTTGAGACGTGGGACAAGGAGCCCTGAGAGACTCCAAGTCGACCCATGGCATGAACATACATCTAACTCAATCAAATAAAGCGGAAGACTTAACATAATAAACATAGTAGAAGTCTAATCATAACATAACATTGGAGCCGAAATTCATTTTAAACATGAAAATATGATCACTACATACAGTTTGAAAGCCTCTATCACATCTGATGGGTTGATGGGACAACACCCCTAACTAACCCGACAACTCTGAAACTGAAAATATAAGATAACTGGTAATGAATGGTACTCGAGAGATGAGGACTCACCACTAAAGATGGATGCTAACTTCGGAGAACTTGCTAGTGATGGGGCTGAGTCTAAAGATCAAAGCCTATATCATAAAATCATACAACATAGAGTATGCAGTCAGTACATGGAATGTACCGAGTATGCAAGGTAAGTAAAACAAATAGTTAAAATGTATGAAATTTCATAAGAGTAGGACAATATGATTGTGACATAAATATCATAAGGCAAACATACGGCTCAATGTTTTCAAAACATTCGTAATTCATTCATAATCATAATCATAAAGGGAAAACCTTATTATAAATAACCTGAGCCAAAGTGAATAAACATAACTATGCATGAATCATGAGGAACAATGGAAAGACTCATAATAACCTACACCATTATGGTAGATCCTTACATGATGCACCAACTATCTCACTCAAGTGGGAAGAGTCATCCCAGGCTTGCCAGGCAAGGGACGTGCGGTATGTGATATCACGAAGAGGGGATCCATTAATATTGGAATATAATATATAAATAAACCTACAGAGGCACGTAGTTCTAAGACACCGTCGTAGTCCTTTGAATGTCGAGCTACTTGGTGCTAGACACTGCTCCCAAAATCATGCACATTAGGATCGTATAGTAACCAAAACATCATTCATGAAATTCATGGCCAAATAAATAACATCATCATTGATCCCCATTTAAAATACATGTTTAGCTATGAACAAGAGCCCATGAATTAACCAAAAGTCATAAATCCATAAATCATGAAATCCATGCATACTTGTAAAACATGTATATACTTGATATACCTTAAATCCATGGTAAATACTTGAGAGAAATCATATCATAGGCCATAAATCATAATGGGTTAATGAACATCAAAATCAAAATAGATGTTACAGCCATAAATGTCCATAGTATGACTATCATGTGCGTAGGTACATTGAAGAGTAATAGTATATAAAACATCCAGGAGAAGGCCCAGGAGGTGAACACACAAGCGTGTCTACAAGCGGACGAAGGCCGGGACGGGGAAGCTGGGCGTGCTGGGAGCCACGTCGCACAGCCTACCCCGGCACAAGAGTTAGCGCGTTGTGCCATGGACACAATACGATGGGGGGCATGCTACACCCCCCCTGCCGGTGGTCTCCCTATATATATTAAATCCTTAGTTCTGTTTTCATTTGAAAACATTTCCCTTTCGGCAGAGAGATAGGGTGAGTGACCATTTCATAAAATTTTCATCGAATAACGCTATCAAACTCCATCCAAACGCAGATTAACTTTGGGTAATAAATCCTAGGCCTACGGGAAGCATTTCTACGGAGTTATTTCCCAAAAATTCCCTCGGTGTACTGGAACCCCGCCGAGTAATGGTTGTCAGAATCACTTCAAATTGAATCCTAAATGGCCACAGGCATTAGGTAAGCATTTCTCCCTTCTAAACTCTCTAGGGGTTTTTGGCCTAGTTAAATAGAGTTGAATTATAGTTGATATTAATATCGAACGATATCGTTGTGTGCCAACTTCTACTATTGAAATAACTTTATTCTCTCAGTGTAAGGGCTGCAAGTGAGTGGAAGTGTTGGCTCTAGGTTGGAAACTATTCAGGTGAACGAAAGTCAACATTTGAGGTATGTAAGGATTATTCCTTCGGCAAGTTATTCTCATCATATAATAGTTTGACTTATGCTTTTGAATGCAGATAACAATTACATATGTGGTATTAGCTGCTGCTTGTAAATTCTGCTTATATATGTTGTTGTTAGCTATTAGAAAACATATTAAGAATAAATTATAGTATCCCTCATAGGGAAAGAGAAGGTTAGGTGTGACACACACAAGAAGCGTTATAGTAGGCCCTTTGTCCTTCTGTTCACTGTGTAGTAGGAATCTTACATGTTGCTGCCCTGCCAAGACCTTAGAAACTTAGGGTTACATGTTGGGCCTGTTTCAGTAAATTGGACAGCATAGGGCGTAGACGAGTGATATAACTTGTAGTTTGATGCCTGGATAGATAGTGACGCTCGCCCAGAGGCCGTTGGCATACTTTAGTGCCTCCAGGGCTAGAATTTGACTAAGATAGCCCTACCCTAGAGTCAGCAACACCAAGGTTGCCCGTGGAAAAGGTGAAAACCTATTATATAATTAGCCACTGCTAGTGATTATTAACCGTAGTCGACATAGTACCATACATGCGGGGTTGCCCATAGGGGTGACTCTAGTCATACGAGTTAGATAGACTCGTGGATACCCTAAGGAGGGAATATTATCAGTAGTGAAATGCGGGGCCAATGCCCCATCCCGCTCTTATAGATACTCAGATACAGGTGGCTGCGTATAGCTAGGACTAACTGAACCTGCCTACGAGGTTAGGGATCGCCTAGAGAGGTTATATGAAATTTGAACAGACCAAGTTAGTGTAGAGAATAGAACCATAGTAGTACAATATAACCTTCAGGCTAGAAACTGTAGCAAACTGCCTAGGGAAGGTTAGGGGTTGACTTCTCAGAGGCATGTCCGATTAAGTGGCATCCCTACAGTTGTCCTAAGTATAGGAATTAGAAAGTTGATCGTGCGCGACATTACTATTTGATTATGAGCTACCACTGTCCTAGCAAGAAATTTAGAGTATCATTAGGCCACTCTAGATCTCACCGTAGTCGGTCCAGACCATTAGAGAGTATGATCACTATCAGGATCCTCTAATTAGATATAGGCACATAGGGTGCGCTTGTTAGCAGTTATGCAGACTTTTCTAGGGGTGAGTAACGGTTGCATTAGGCCCTAAGAGCCAGATACGACTCCTGAGTGGCTAGGTTGATACTATGATGCAGTATATTGGTTTGCATTGACCTCACTTAGGATAGCCTTCCATTAGCCAACCTCAGGGTTACTAGCTGTGTCATTGCCTTTGGGGCTATATGGATCGCTCCAAGGAGTTATATGTTGTCCCAAGTGCTATGCAGAGGCCCAAGGGCCATATTATAGTCCATTCCATGGATATAATATTATTTTTTTACAGTATCGACATCATTGATCCTCGTCGAGCTTGGTGCCCAAGGTGCAGTTACAGGAGTCCAGTGGACTCAGACACACCTATAAGAGTCGAGAGGGCTCAGTTGCAGACCCAGGGGACTGGTAGGTTGGCTATAGTTATTTGTGACTCAGATTGACCATGTTAGGGGTATATAGATTGAAGTGTGCTCGCCAGGGCTTGTAGAGGCCTTGAGCGGGTTATTCTGTGTTGATTGTACCTTTCAGGTTTATAGGGGCCAGGTTTGGTTATTATTTGTATTCTTTCCTACTAGTTATAGATTATGAATATGTAATTGTATAGTCTTAGCTCATATATTTGTAGTGTTTTACTAGATGTAGGTTATGAATAAGCAAGCTTACAGGTTAACTTCTACCCCTTCTTGTTCTTTACTTTTAGTTCTTTATTGGCATTTATTCAGCTTTCCATTCCTGCCTTACATATTTGGTACATATTGTACTGATGCCCAACTATAGGGTGCTGCATACTTGCCTGCAGGTTTAGACAGACAGAGTTCAGGACCTCAATTAGCAGCAGTTTAGAGTCAGTAGTTCGGCCATCTCCTTTCATTCGGAGTTACCAGGTTGTAGAGATTAAAGTCTTTTACTGGTATAGCATTTGGGTAGGCTAGGGCCCTATCCCGACCATTATTTCTATTCTTAGAGACTTGCAGACTATAGTCTTCAGTTAGTTGGTTGTCGTTTGCCGTGTGGGGCCTATGTATGTCTTATTTTACGTGTTGGCCGTGTGGGGCCTAGTATAGTCGCCTGTTTTCATTCCTGTTATAACTAGATGACATGGTGATATTGTCGGCCTGCATAAGATCCCTTTATTGCCTTGTTGTTGGTTAGCTGGTTTCTTTTACAGGTGGCCTTGTCGGCCTGAGGCTATGGTTACAGCCGAGATATAACTCGTCATTTTCTTAAATTAAGTTGCAGGCATGCACCTGAAGTGCATCAGGCCAGTCAGGTTAGTTCAGGTTCTAGTGTGGAATTAGGTGCCAGTCGTGCCTCCCAAGGTGGGGCATGAAAAACATGGTATCAGAGTTGGTCGTATCCTGGGGAGTCTGCAAGCCGTTTCTAGTAGGGTCTTGCTTATAAATGTGTAGTGCACCACATTATATAAGCAGGAGGTTACGAGGCATGACAGTATGTTCACCCTTTCTTCTTCTCAGATCATGCTATAGAGCTGAGTTGTACATGATTGAGTCCCTAAGCTTTCATTGCTATGTTGTTTAGAATAAGGTTTGATAAAAGACAGACTCCAGCCAGCCGCTAGATAGCTGCAGCAGCAGGAAAGGGTACCAGTGCGATGCCACAGTTGGGGGACAACCAACCTGAGTACGAAGACGGATGTCTTTTAATCTCCGCAGTATCCTCCTAGGGCACTAGGAACCTCATAAGGTAATAGATATGCCAATACCGTCCCGAGTTTTCCCTATAGCCTCGGAATAGAAGATCAGGAGTATAAAATATATAGATGGGTTGGCTTACTTAGTTGACATCTAGAATTAGACAGGGACGAAGATTAAAGTTGGATTACCCGAAATACACGCAGGATTGTGCAAGGTTTGTACCTCCAGCCTTTAGAATCATTGAATTTCATGCCTTAGCCCCGGTGTAGAATGATACGGTCATTTCCCATTTCCCAGTTTGTTCTTTCAGTACAACAGAAAGCATGAGTATCAATGCCATGTTGTTCAGAATAAATAGTAAAGGAGGGCTGGAATTGTTCATCCAGAGAAGGATTAGAAAATGGTTGAGACCCTTAGTGTTTACAAAGTTACTTAGACCCTCACGGTAGTAAATCAGGAGGTCAGATAAGATTGCCAATAGCACCAAGTACGTGTGAGAATCCATAAGCGATAAACCCTCAGCAATAGTAAAGCTCAAGTCAGAAATAGGTTGATTTTGCTGCAGTGTGCTAATGACAGTAGAACGTACCTACAGAATAGTGGCTATGGCCCTAGTGGGTTATGCCAAAAGGACAGAGAGATCATATGAACGAAATTAGCCCGAGTGCGGGTCAGAACGATACAGGTCAACAGAGTTGGTCAGCAACATCTTTGATAGTATGAGGCAGAGGGCATGAACCCTAAATCTCATCCTATGTAAGTAAGGGGGAAGGCATGAGTATCTAACTCTGGAGGGAAACAGAATCACCCCTAGGTTGAAGTAGGCTGACAGAATATGGGACCACCACTAAATGTCGGGAACTAAGCATCGGGCTGACAGTTAAGGGATAGTGAGGTTGTAACATAGAGTACCGCAATACTACCACCAGTTGTGGAGGTAAAGGAGTGCTGGCATGAAGACTCTAAGCTAATACAGCCTAGAGACAAGGCCCAGCAAGGAGTCCTCGGCCTTTGAGGTAATAAAGTACGGGGTCATGAGACCTAGAGGTTGACTTTACGTTCCATATATGGCAGGACTCCGTTAGTAAATTATAGTAAGGTATATTATGTTCGTTATCCCCCTCCACCTAGAGTTGGATGAAATACATCAAGCTGGAAAAAAAAAGAGACAAACTGATAGCATGGGAAGGAGGAAGGTCTTGTTGAGTCATAGCACAGAGCTCCAATGACCAGCCTGGGAAGGCTGGACAACAGGAACCGAGAAGGCCAATCTAGGAGATGGTCTTGCCTACAAGGGGAGCAGAGAGTAGTCAATATAAATATAGTTATTATGTTTCAGCTAAAGATTATGCCTAGTTAAATTTTTAAGAAGTAGTCTGGCTACGTGGAGCCCCAGTGTCTAATAAACTCTGATAGAGAGGCACAATTCCCAGCTAGGTTTTGGGAAGCCATTGGAATAGATTGGGGCGTATGTTAGCTTAAAGTACGATTTCTCATCTCCAAACAAATAGCCAAGAAGAGCACACAACTAATACACTGGAAGTCTATTATGGGTGGAAATGGAGGCCCCTAAATGATGACCTGAAGTAGATAAATTAAGGATAGTTAAATCAGGCATACTAATATGTCATCCAAATGAAGGAAGTGTACCGGCAGCCCAGGGTTATTGAAAGTCCTACCTTAATGTATGGTGTAGGGAGTTAAATATTGAAGCAACAACTGGGTATTTCTTGAAACTTCACTAATGAAGGGCGTCATGAAATCAGATCAGGAGGGAAAGCCCATTCCTAGATTCATTAAGCCTTATCGGATCCTCCAAAAGATTCGCTAAGTGAGCTATGAGATAGAGTTACCTTTGGGGCTAGGATCTGTTCATCAACACTACAAAAATGCATAGAATACCTTGCCTTAGATTAATCCAATTTTGAGATACCTAAAGTACAGAAGCACTGTTCCGCGGAGAGACTCCAATAGTTATAGGAGCCATCTTGAGAACAAGAGTTGTAGCTCATTAGAGTATCATGGGGGAACAGAAATACAGAATAAATGGATCGATAAACTAAAAATGATTCAAAGTCTGGACACTTTTAGTTATTCTAGGCTCTACGAAGATAGTATACAGACCCAAATGATTTAAGTTATGGAAAGATAGTTTCAGATGCTATATAGTTGACTTTGTTGCTATTATTATTAGTTGATTATGTTATATGTGATAGATCTATGTTTCAGTTGAAAATAACATCACGTGAGACGCATATGTTGGACATTTTTGCGTTTTAGGTTTTCGGAGAGTCCATATTTCAGAGGAGACTATGCCGATATTTTTTTAGCAATGGTTAAAGGAGCTAAGACCCTTAAGCCTAAATATTACATTCGAGGATGAATGTTTCTTAGGGGGAGAGGATGTTACACCCCGTAAATCTCCGTAGTACAACCGTCGTGTGTGTATTTACATTGAAGAATTTTAGTATATAAAATATTCGGGAGAAGGCCCAGGAGGTGAACACATGAGCGTGTTGATAAGTAGACGGAGGCTGGGATCGGGAGGCTGGGCGTGCTGGGAGCCGCATCGCATAGCCTGCCCCGATGCAAGCATTGACACGATGCGCCATGGACACGGCGTGATGGGGGATACGCCGCACCCCCCCTAACGGTGGCCTTCATATATATATATATATATTATATACATAGTTCCCTTTTCATTTNTATATATATATTATATACATAGTTCCCTTTTCATTTGAAAACATTTCCTTTTTGACAGAGTGATAGGGTGAGCGACCATTTCATCAAATTTTCATCGAATTATGCTGTCAAATGTCGTCCAAATACAAATTAACTTCAGGTAACAAGTTCCAGGCCTACAGGAAGCTATTCTATGGAGTTATTTCCCAAAAATTCGCTCGGCATACCGAAACCATGTCGAGTAAAGGTTGTCAGAATCACTTCAAATTGAATCTAAAATGGCCATAGACATTAGATAAGCATTTCTTCCTTCTGAACTCTCAAGAAATTATGGGTTTTGGGCTGAGTTAAACCGAGTTGATTTATAGTTGATATTAATATCGAAAGATATCGCTGTGTGCCAACTCTTACTATTTAAATAACTTTATTCTCTCAGTGTAAGGGTTGCAAGTGAGTGAAAGTGCTGGCTCCAGGTTGGAAACTATTTGGGTGAATGAAAGTCAAACATTCGAGGTATGTAAGGCTTATTCCTTTGGAAAGTTATTCTCGTCATATAATGATACGACTTATGCTTTTGAACGCAGATAAAGATTCCATGTGTGGTATTAGCTGCTGCTTGTAAATAATGCTTATATATGTTGTGGTTAGCTGTTAGAAAATGTATTGAGAATATATTATAGTATCCCTTATCGGGAAAGAGCAGGCTAGGTGTGACAGACACTACAAGCGTTACAGTAGGCCCTCTGTCCTTCTATTCACTGTGAATTAGGAATCTGACATGTTGCTGCCATGCCAAGGCCTTAGAAACTTAGGGTTAGCTGGTTGGCCTATTTCAGTACATTGGACAGAATAGGGAATATACGGGCAATATAACTTGCAGTTTGACGCTTGGATAGACAGTGACACTCGCCTAGAGGCTGTTGGGGTACCTTAGCACCTCCAGTGCAAGAATTTGACTAAGATAGTCCCACCCTAGAGTCAGCAACACCAAGGTTTCCGGTGGAAAAGGTGACAACCTATTATATAGTTAGCCACTACTAGTAATTATTAGCCGTAGTCGACTTAGTGCCATACATACGGGGTCACCCAAGGGGGCCACTCTAGTCATATGAGTCAAGTAGACCCATGGATACCCTAAAGAGGGAATCTTATCAATAGTGAAATGCGAGGCCAACGCCTCATCCCACTCTTATAGATACTCAAATACAAGTGGTCGCGTGTGGCTAGGACCAAGTGAACCTAGCTACGAGGTTAGGGATTGCCTAGAGAGGTTATATGAAATCTGAACAGACAAAGTTAGTGTCCAAGGGACTAAAACCATAGTAGTATATTATTACCTTCAGGCTAGGAACTATAGCAAACTTTCTGGGGAATGTTAGGGGTTGACTTCTCAGAGACATGTCAGATTAAGTGGCTGCCCTATAGTTGTCCTAAGTGTAGGAATTAGATAGTTGACTGTTCGCGACATTACGGTTCGCTTATAAGCTACCACCGTCCTAGAATGACATTCATAGTATCGTTATACCACTCTAGATATTGCCCTATTCGGTCCAGACCGTTAGAGAGTATGGTCACTATTAGGATCCTCTGATCAGATATAGGCACATCGAGTGCGCCTGTTAGCAGTTGTGCAGACTATTCTAGGGGCGAGTTGCGGTCGTGTTAGGCCCTAAGAGCCAGATATGCCTCTTGAGTGGAGAGGTTGATACTATGATGCAGTATATCAGTTGGGATTAACCTCACCTAATATAGCCTTTCATTGACCAACCTCAGGGTTACTAGTTGTATCATTTCCTTCTAGGCTATATGGACCACTCCAAGGAGCTATATGTTGTCCCTAGGGACTATGCATAGGCCCAAGGACCATATTATAGTCCATTCCATAGCTAGAATATTATTTTTATGCTGTATTGGCATCATTGATCCTCGTCAAGCCTGGTGCCCAAGGTGAAGTTACAGGAGTTCACCAGACTCAGACACAACTATAAGAGCCGAGAGGGCTCAATTGCAGACCCAGGGGACTGGTAGGTTGGCTATAGTTACTTTTTACTCAGATTGACCATTTTAGAGGTATATAGATTGAAGTGTGCTTGCCAGGGCTTATGGGGGCCCCAAGCAGGTTATTTTGTGTTGATTGTACCTTCCAGGCTTATGGGGGCCAGATTTGGTTCTCATTCGTATTCTTTCCTGCTAGTTATAGCTTATTAATATGTAATTGTACAGTATTAGCTCATATATTTGTAGTGTTTTACTAGATGCAGGTTATGAATAAGCAAGCTTACAGGTTAACTTCTTCCCCTTCTTGTTCTTCACTTATAGTTCCTTATCAGCGTTTATTCAGTTTTCCATTTCTACCATATATATTCGGCACATATTTTACTGACGCCTAACTATGGAGCACTGCATACTTGCCTGCAGGTTTAGACAAACAGAGTTCAAGACCTCCATTAGCAGTTGTTCAGAGTCAGCAGTTCGACTAGCTCCTTTCATTCAGAGTTGCTAGATTGTAGAGATTATAGTCTTTTATTGGTACAGTATTTGGGTAGGTTTGGGCCCTATCCCGACCATTATATCTATTCTTAGAGGCTTGCAGACTACAGTCTTCAGTTAGTTAATTGTCGTTGGCCATGTGTGTTATACCCCAGGAACCCAAGAATCAGACCCAGGAGTCAAACGGGGAAAAATCTAAAAAATATTGCAGCAGTGCAGGACGAGTCATTAGAAGACTCGTGAGGAGACACCATGAGTCGTCAGGTGGCTCGTGGGAAGATTGGACTAAGCTGAGGAGTTGAGGTCCCCACGGGCGTGGGAACGACTCGTGGTCATCTACCAAGAGTTTTCATGTACACCGTGAGGTAAGGTTGAGGATTTAATAGGAGGTATGGCAGTGTACCTAATGGATGACACCCCACGAGTCGTGGTCTGTCCCGACAACTCGTGAGGTGAGTCATGAGCAAGCTAGGGAATTTAATTAAGGATGAGGAAAGTTTACTTCATGAAAGCTGGTAATGAGTCATTGCCTCGGGGGACGAGTCGGCATGTCCTCCGTTAGGAGCCCAGGTGAAAAATTCCAGTAGACTTGACGAAATGACCCAATGACTCGTTGTCCCTGGTACGAGTCATTAGGTCGGCCGTTGGGGTCTCCCACCAGTTATTTCCTGTGAATTAGTAAGGGCCTTCTCTTAATTTCCTACGCTCCTAAGACCTAAACTACGTCGTTTTGAGGTCGGGACAAGGTCTTTTAAGGGGAAATCATTCATGATAAACCTCATTTGATGCATGTAAGAGTAGAAAGGAAAGAGGAAAGGGATTCAAGTGTTGGCCAAGTTCTTCAAGTTTCCATCTAGGGCTTTTCAAGGGAGTTAAGAATCGAGAAGTTCCTGGTATGTGGGGTTTTGAGTGGGTGGTTTAGACCCTACCCATGCCCAATTTCTTCCTAATTCTATATTTAAGTTACAAATTCTTGATGGGTCATAACCCAAAGGCATGTTCCCTCAAAAATCTATATAAGCGTGTTGTAGTATGTATAAAATTATGGGTTTCGAATTATTGGGTTGTTTTCACTTATTTATTCAATAATTGATGATTTAATCCCTAAAAGCACATGTACCCAAATCATGGGGTTTTTAGTGAAATTCATGGTTATGGTGATTTCTCAAGAATGACATGAACTTTCGAATTTTAAACACGTTTTCAATTACTCACGTTATTATGATCACGTTTCCTATAAATTTAAGCAATTCGAGTATGATGGAAATTATGGGCAATATCCACATATCGCTTATGATTTATGAAATATGATTTTGGCCGATCCACGGGCCCAATTCCATGTCTAGTATTACGAATTCTCAAGCATGTTATGATTATCACGATTTAACTAGCCATGCATGTAATGTATGAATTTTTCTATGAGCACATTGCATATTTTGGGAGTAGAGCTTAACATCGAGTAGGTTCGGGGCCTAGGTTATGCCTCGAATCTTAGAACTACATGCCACCGTAGGTTATGTTGGGACCTCCTCAATGACTGTTCCTTTTCGCCCTACGAGGCCTTCATGAATGATATCACGCCTTTCATGGTTCACACCCTTGGCAAGGTATGAACGGCCTCTCGACTAGGCTTAGAGGCCGGGCTCCATGTGTGCTCATATGAGGTATGTCAGTTATAGAAATCTCCCACTGTCCCTCATTGTTTTAGTGCATGTATGATTATTTTCTTTTGACTCATATTATGTTCTATGAAATGTTTTTCTCTCATGCTATGACTATGAAAGGTTTACAAATATTTTGAAAAATCTTGAGCCCTACGATATACTTATGTTTCAGTCTTTATGATCATGATGTCCCCACTCCTATAACTTTTATGTTTTAAGTATTTTCTTGCATACCTCGCATACTCAGTACATTCCAAGTACTGACCCGCATATTTCTATGAAGTAGACTATATTCTAGGTCATTCGAAAGGGCGTCGTATAGTTTTGGGGTGTAACGTTGTAAAGGATCCGGTTCGCAGGTTCAGCATCGCTTTTAGCTTGCTCTCAGTTCTGCTCTCAATTCTCAGTGGTGAGTCCTCATGATTCGGAGGCTTCATGTTCGGATTTTATTTTTGTCTGTCTTTTAGTTTTCAGAATGTTGGGGTTAGTTGGGGTCTTGGCCCTTCAACCCGTCTATTATGCTTAGAGACTTTCAGACCTATTTTGTAGTAGTCATCTATTTATGCTTAGATCATGTACTATTGTTTCTTATATCTCATGTCACGATTTTATTTAGTTAATGACTATTAAGTTAATTCTTTCGCCTTATGTGAATGGTTTAGTTATATGCTCATGCCATGGGTTGACTTGGGGTCCCTCAGGGCTCCTTGTCCCGTGTCTACGATTCAGGTGTACTATCGGGTCATGAAAAGCTTGGTATTAGTGCCATAGGTTCATAAGTGTCCTAGGGAGTCTGAGAGCCGCGTTAGGTAGAGTCTTTTTCATGGATGTGAAGTGCGCCACACTTATGACGAAGAGGCTACTTAATGTTTTAGGAACTGTTTCCTTGTTTCATGATCCATTTCGTGCGATGAAAAGTCTCTCCATCCTTCTAATTCATGTTATTCGCGATTGCAAAAAATTATGGCTGTTCGAGCATTTGGTAACTACACGCAAGTGCACGTGGTCGAACAAGTAGTAAAATGGCTTAAGTAAGCCAAGTATCGATCCCACAGGGACTAAACTAAGGTAATAA
>JACEIK010009730.1:10714-21851 GCA_018107945.1 Datura stramonium | reverse complement strand
AATTACCTCTAAGTTTATCGGGTGTTCATCTGGTGTTTCATGTTTCGATGATGAAGAAGTACCATTCTAATGGTTCTCATCTGATCAGTTGGATCAGAATCTGGCATTTGAGGTGGAGCCGATAGCCACTTTTGACAGACAAATTCGATTGATGAGGTCTAAAGAGATTTCCTCAGTGAAGGTGCAGTGGAGGCATCATCGCTGAAGGAATCCACCTGGGAGACCGAGTTAGAAATCTGAGCAGATATCCCCATCCTTTCAACAGTTTGGTTCTTTCTTTTTATTTTTGTACGAGAAAGAACATGTTCTTTAGTGGAAGATGATGCAATGATCCTCATGGTCATTTTAGAATTTTTGCTTGAGTTTCCTATTTGACCCTTCTCATAGCTTCAATATGTTATTTGTTACTTGCGAATATGGGTGACACGATTTCTAAGGTGATTGGATTAGTTTCAGAGAAGATTTTCAATATAGGATGTTTGACCAAAGTCAACATTTTGAATTAATGAGGTCGCATGCAAATTTTGATAACTCTGTTAGGTTCGATGAATAATTTATGACTTAGTTGAATAGTTTGTGTGGAACTCAAGGAAGTCGGGCGTGATTTAGGTCATTAGTTGGAATTTTGGATTTTTGAAAAGATTAAAGTTGATCATTGTAAATATTTGGTCAAGAAAATCTTGGATCAGTGATTTGGTGATTCTAACAAGTCCGAAATGTGTTTTATGATTGATTCTCACTATCAGTTTATGTCTATGGAGTTCTGAAAAAATTCCCAGGGTTCATTCAGAATTTTGGTTAAAGTTTGAATTGTTGGGTTAGCTGATATCTAGTGTAACTTGCAATTGCGAAGTCTGAGATTTTTCTAGGAATGTCTCATTTTCCAGGTATAAGTTCACAATTGCAATATCTGGGAGGTTTCCTGCTAGTTCCTAATTATGATATCTGACATGGGTCTGTTAGGGTCACAATTTTGATATTTTGATTCGCATTTGCGAAGTCGCTCCGAATTTGGGGTTTTCACATTTGCGATAACCCTTGACGGTTTTACTTGAAATTTCTGAAAACAGCATAATCACTTTCTAACTCATTTTTGGAGCTATAAACCTCGATTTTGGGAGTTTTTGGAGGGAATTTCGAGATTTCATAGTGGAGATAAAAATATAACCTCATATTTACTATTTTTTTGCCAATCCATTAATTTATTTACCTTTTTATCCATATTCAGGTGTTAGAAATTGAGGTTTAGAGGTTAAAATTTTTAAATGGTATTTTGATTATTTTGGAGCCCAATTAAGAGTCTGTCCTTTTATGATATTTTATATTTGGGATCCTTGTATTATGGATAAACTGATTTTGATAGAAAATTATTGTTTTGGCCTTCGGCACTCGAGATTGAATTTTTTAGGCTTTGGATAGAAGTATAGCAACATGTACAGACTTGTATACTAATGTAGATTACATATTTGATTAGATTGGGATTGTTCGGGGGCATTGTGAAAGAGCAAGTCTGTAATTTAACCTTTTGTGCTCCAATTAAGGCAAGTTAAGACTTTCTAGTCTCTTTATGAAGTGTTAATATGTTTGAATTGGATAACTAAGGAAGTAATGGATAATGGAGATCTTGTATAAATGAGATGACGAACATTTATACGTGTTCCAATGCCATCTTATGGATAAATTGATAATTCCTTGTTTGATGATTTCATGACTTGTAAGCATAATTATTCATTCGTTTATTTGATTTTTGGCTCATATTGCTCACTTGGTTGATATATCATCTCTTACTCTTCATTATGGAATTGGATTCAGATTATGACCGTTATTCTTGAAATTTGGTACTTTGTCAGCATTGCATTTGATATGATAGTCTTGCACAAGATGAGAATTTTAATGAAAAGATAAACTAAGATTACTGCTTGTAAATTTCTTAAAATATGTGCATCCATGTGTTAAAGTAATATTCTTATCAGTATGTGGAACATAATATTTGGGACCGGAGTGACAAGCACATCATATATTAATTATTTGGGATCAAAATTGCATGTCTGCATATCATTTCATATTAAGCAGTGTTGCACACATGCACATTATTATATATTTATGAATTGGAGTTGCACGCATGCACATTATTATTTATATGAATCATAGTGGCACACCTTCACAGGTATATGGACCTCACGAGTCCTCCATGTGTCCTGACTATCCAATAGAGAAAGCAGGTGCATACACGACATATGAATTTGCATTTCATTTCATCATCATTACATTACATATTAATTTTGAGTGGTGAAATGAGAAAGTGATTATGAAAGTGACTTGTGTTCCTCCCTATTTCGTTGAAATGAATTAGATAGCTGATGTGCTACGGTTGATACTTACTGTGTAATTCTCTTATATTAGTCGATTTTGTATATTTCTTCTATCCTGATTATTGTTGTATTTAGTTGCTAAACAATTTTTGAATTGGTTCTTATACCTGGTGGATATGATTGAGTATTGAGAAGGGTTGTGTAGGACCAACCCTCACCAGTGCTTCGTATAAGAGTCGGTCGATGCTGTTGAGTACATGTGTTGTTTTGTATACTCTCTTGCTTTTATGCACCTTTGTTTTGTACGTTCAGTTTCAGGTACTAGTGGCAATTGAGTTATTGTAAGACCTGAGGTTTCATACTATAGTTCAAGTGAGTTGCTCAGCTTTTTCGCAGCACTAGATTCTGGATTCATTTATTTTAACTGTCTTTTCTTTCTAGACAACTTGTAGGCTTTCATACTTTTATATTTGAATCTTAGATTCTCTTATACTTATTTCACTAGATCTTGAGGTTTTATTCCATTTTCATATTTTCTTAGGCTTGGGATACAGATTACTATTCTTTCATGTTTTAATGAATTTCCTCTTCCTACTCGTCTTAAATGATTTATATATAAATGAGGTTTGCTTATACGAAATGGAGGATATCCTTACAATTTAGATTGAGTTTTGAATTGTGACACACTGATGGGCATATTCCTCATAGAAGTTGGAACATTATAAGTGTTGTGCATATCTTGATGACATAAGTATTTCTTAGAATTTTTTTTATTTTGTTGTTATAGTTAAGAACTCAACATTATTAGAATGAAAGTTCCCAGATGATTATTTGCTAAGGGGAAAAGGGTATTTTATTATAAAATGGCATGCACCAAATCTCATCAAGAACTGAACCAACGAAAAGAAGAAAACACTAAAAATTGAAAAATCTGTTCTATAGTTTGATTAGAGGGGACAATTGTCAAGTATTCTTCACCGATAGTCATATAAAATTACAAGTAAGTGAAAGGGATGAAGCACAATTGTTACTTCAAAATTGACACATAAGTGTATGTGGTCACCAAGTAATATAGTAATTTGAGAGTCAAATATCGTAGCCACAAGAACTTAGGATTAAATATTTACTAAATTAAACTAATGCTAATTATTTATTCAATAGATAAATCCCAAAGTTATTATTTTTTTATGCTTTTGAGGTGAGACTATGGGGCATTGATCTATTAAAGGAGTTATTAGAGAAATGATTTAGGAAAAGCTACTGGCAGCTCAAAGAAGGCAGAAGGAATAGGTAAATTGAATGGTTCGAGATATAGAGTTCATGGTAGGAGAGCAAGTCTTACAGAAAGTTTTACCAATGAAGGGGGTGATGAGGTTTGGAAAGCAAGGCAAGCTTAGCCCAAGATACACAGGTCTGTTTGAGATACTTAGACATGTGGGGAGATGTCCTATGAATCAGCTTTTCCTCCAGGTGTATCTGGAGTTCATCCGGTGTTTCATGTCTCAATGTTGAAGAGGTATAGTGAGGGTATGTATATTATTTGCTACGATTCGATCTTATTTGATCAAAATTTTTCCTATGAAAAAAAGCCCATGGCGATCTAGATAGAGATGTCTGCAAGATGAGATTCAAGGAGATCGGATCTTTGAAGGTCCATTGGAAGAACCGTTTAGTGGAGAAGGCCACTTGGGACCGAATTAGACATGTGTAGAAAGTATCCCCATCCTTTCACTAAGTCAGATATTTCTTCTGCCTGCTTCTTTCTTTGTCCATTCGGGGACGAATGGTGATTTAATTGGTATCAGGGTAACATTCCGTCCAATCATTATGGGGTGGTTAAGGTCATTGTAACATTGTAGATTCCCCATAGTGAAGTGAGCTAATAAAAACACAAAGAGGGTGATGTCGCTCAAGTGCACATGGTCATCAAGTAATATTGAATAGTGAAATCCCAATTATTGATCCCTCAGAGACTTGTCAGATCAATCGTTTAAGTTTACTTCTTTATTTCTCTATTCTAACAAACACAGATATAAATGGGAATGGTTTGAAGACTTAACTACTAAAATAGAAATGTAAAATTATCTAAAGAACTAAGATTGTTGCAAACTTGTTCGTACTTCAAATGATGATAAAAATCCAAGGAAATGGCACTTTCTCTTTAGGATGAGTTTCTAACATGATTACGATAGATAGATTCTTCCTAAGGCTTCTAGATGCAAGTTACTATCCCATTTTGGCCACTCTCTCGAGCATCCAAGAACTATATCATGAACTCTAACACCTATATCTGTATGGTCGCAGGAGAAACATGAAATGACAGTTCTGGCTACTTTGTATATCAGCTAAAGAGGGATGAAGGGTATATCCCTATCCTCAACAAAAATTTCTAACCTCCAACCAATGGGCCAAAAGATTTTTGAATTTCTATTTTATATTTTACTTTTAACCCTTTTAGTTTCCTCTCCCGAGTTCAACCAAAAGTCAACAAATTTATTCATAAGGTGGTCAGTCTAGAGAATAAGCAATTAAAACAACTAAATATAGACAACTTTTAATGAAGAATCAAAACTATAAATAATCAGTCTATCAAACTTCAACCATCAACTATGGCCAAAACCATAGAATGGATGTTTAGCCACCTATATTCAAGAGAAAAAACAAATATATCATCATCATTCAAAGTAAAACAATAAATAAAAATAGAAACCAAAGTAGGAACTTGTCTCTCCTCCAAAGCTGTGTCTACAATCCTTTCTACGATCAAACAAAATGATGTAAGATAGCTAATAAACGACCTAGATGTTATATTTATAGGTGAGTCCTCAAATGACGCTTTTTCCCTCAAGTAATTAGCTTTAAAATCAGCAAAATCCATCCAGGAATGCGTCTGGCACGCCGCATCCTCTATAGCCCAAAGTTTGGCTCAATTTTCCCTTGAAGTTTAGCTCCTGGTGCCCCGCTCCAGCCATATCACCAAGGTGTTAGCTAAATTTCTAAACTTATGAACCCCTCTAGTGCCCCACTCCATCCAAAACACTAGAGTGTTAGTCAATTTATGAGCATTAGAACCCTTTTGGTGCTCCACTCCATCCGCAGCACCAGATTGTTGAGAAAATATCCTAAGTCTGGGATGCTTTGGGCGCTCCACGCCTCTCATCTTGCTAAGGTGATGATCAAATTCTCATCTCTGAAACTCGGGCCCTAGCGCCCCATGCCATCCATAGCACCAACTTTGGTACATATTTCTCTAAAGTTTAGGGTTGGCGTGCCATGCCAGCCATATCCCCAGACCGACTTTCGCGAACTCTTCTTTCTTCACACCTCGAGTCATTTTTGGGTCCTTTTTCCTTGGTTTCCTCCTTAAAACATCTATAAACATTTTTTAGCTTACAAGACACACGAAAACATGAATTAATTAATTTCATAAGGATTATGAACTCAAAACAAGGATAAATATGGGTTAAAACATTGAAAATGGGCATAAAAATATGCCCAAATTCACCACCCCACACTTAAACCATTGTTCATCCTCGAACAACACTCAACTCTGTGCATTAACTCGTAGTTTCTCACCACTTGTCGCCTCTATCAATTCACACTCAAAAACCTAGCATAGAGCATATGATTAAGTGGTTCATCAACTTATAGCAATTCACATCAGGCACATGCAGAGTTTTCATATTCAAGACTACACAACTTCTATAACTGACTCATTTTCTAAAACAGGGCACACATGATTAAATATGATATATGCAACACATAGTTTACCGACTTAGACATCTTATGCCCCTGACTTTTTGTGATATTTCTCTCTCAAATTATCAATGCAAAGCATGGAACATAATAATTAAGGCACGCTCACACTTAGAAAAGACGTATCAAACATATGCAACATACCATAAGCTTGCCCTTTATGTACACTTAGACTACTTAGTCATTTCAAGAGATTAAGATCATAATCACTTTTGTTGATTGTAATGTCAGCTAAGGGATGGGTAGGAATGATTTTTCTTTTATAGTGACTACCAATCCTAAGCACTTTTAAAACAGTTTTCATCTTTTAAGTCTACCCCTTTTTTCCTTATTGTTCGCCCTTCATTCTACTCTTTCTTTTTCTTTTCTTTTCATTCCCTTTTATTCACTACTTGACCATTAGTCTTTTCTTATAGAATCAATAAGAATATTACTCTTAAACTCTTTCTTTCATTGTCCTAGAAGCAAGTAAACAACATGTTTGAGCACCCCTTCTTCCTAGTTTCTCTTCTTTCATTCCACACGATTTTCTCTCTTTCCTTTCCCTTATCATTCATGCATTGGTGTATATTTATTTTCAATCCTCAAAGTGCCTAATACTACTTTGGATCAATAATTCTTAAGGTCACACAAGAAATGGGAATAAGCTACTTTTGTGGCCAAGAAAAGAATAAGGCTTATGGCTCAAAGGGGTTTGATGTGTTGTGGGTTTACAACTCTTTCTACACTTAAAACTGAGAAAATATGTATGGTCTTAGGTATGTTCTTACAAATATGATGCACTTTTTCTTTGTTTTCAGGGAAATAAGGTGTTGGATTCGAATGCAGTAAAAGAAAGAAAAGAGTGCAAAAATTGGTCCAAGTACAAACTTCAGTACGAATCATACTTTGTTGGTACGAGCCATACTGTAAGTCATGGTAAACTTCAAAAAGATTGCTAAAGGTACTGGCCAGTTACGACTTTTGGTATGAGTTGTACTGTGATTCATGAAAAATACCAGAAGAATGCATTTGATTAGTCTTCTGGTAAGGATGAAAACCATGAGTCGTGATGACTACCTATGACCCATACCAAAGATCCGTGGTAAAGTTCAAAACAATGTTAAATGGTAGATCTCATGGTATGAGAGGAAACCATAAGTCATAGGAGCAAGGTACCAGTCCTACCAAGATACTCGTGGAAATATTCAGAGGATGCCAGAAGTCACAGGTTCAAACCACGATAGGATTTACAACTCATAGGAGAAATATACGAGTCATACCAACTCCTAGCACTTAGCCAAATCAGATCTTCCAGACACTGTACAAGCGAAGCTATGACTCGTATGATCAAGTTACAAGTCGTAGGAGAAGGCTACGACAGTTAATTAGTTTTTCCTGTTAATTTAGGAAAGGTTTCTAATTATTTGTATAAATACTTTTCTAGGTTATTTTTGTTAGAAGACTTTAGAGATTGGACAGGATGACTACTTTGAGAGAGAATTCGATTTTTGGGAGATTCTTCTTGAGTTTTCCAATATTTTTGGGTTTTACTTCATTTTTCTTGAATTGATCAAAGTGAATATTGCAATAACTAAGTGGGTTTTATTTCAATCTTTATTGTAAGTTCTTTAATTATGTTTTTTTCAATAAATGTTAATTCTTTTCTTACAATCATGAGAGACTAAAACCTCCACAACTAGGGTTGTGGGAACCATGGTGCATTAACAAACTAGGGTTTGCACAAAATGATTCTAAACCAATATGAATGCTTGTATTGTCTTCTCTTCATCTTTAATGTTTCTTAACGATGTGAAACGTTAGGACATGTCCAAATTCTCTATTTGCTTGAACCTAGAGAAGTAGAGATTAGGAAAAAAGAAGAACAACAAATCCTTAAACTTTATGGTTCATTGTATAACTTAAGTTACGGTCGTAGGATAGTTAATTTGGAACAAGTTTATAATGGTAAAAGTGAAATCACTCAAGAGATCTAATATGGTAAATTGAGTATAGTCATCCAATAGGGATGAACCAATCGTTTGGATGAACCTATGTTATCAGTTCTACAAACTAAGTATTGGGATAGATCACAAGTGTAAAAACCCGATGTAGTCATGAATCCATGGGAATGCTTCCCTAGTTAATTGCATTAACTTGATAACAACTTAAATTTTCAATACTTTTACGTGTTTACTTCTTTAAAACAAAACCCCCCCATTAGGAGATAATCAAACTAAATGTCTAAATACTAGAATTATTCTACATCCTAACTATATTCTCTACAGGATCAACCCTAACCTTTGTTGGGTTCTTTATTGACAACGTCCGCGTCATACTTTTCTAGGGGTGTGATTTGAGTGTTACCAAAAGTGGCACCATCGCTAGGGAATATGATATAGGATTAGAGTAATTGCTATGTTTAACTTTTAGTCATTATTTTCTCATTTACATTTTTCTTTATTTTATGTTGAACTCAGGTTACAGGAAGGAAACCCTAGCCACTGTAAGCACCAGGATGGGGGAAGTGAGAATGCTAGTGCCTATAATGGCACGATTGAGTGTTGAGACTCTAGCAGCTGTCCTAACGAATTATGATGGGGATGATGTCCAGGGATACACAAATATGGTCAATTCCCTAGAGGGAATGGGATCCTATTGTTGCAACCCAAAGAAGTTGGACATTGATTTAAAGAACAAGGCAACCCCTCCAGCGAAACCGCCAGTCGAGGTACACTAGTTTTGGAGCTTAAATCTCTACCCCCACATTTGAAATATGCTTTTCTAGGGGAGAACAGTACCTTGCCAGTGATTATAGAAGCAGATCTTGTAGACTGGAAAGTAGAGGCCTTGATTTTAGTATTGAGGAGACACAAAAAGGAAATTGGGTGGACTAATGTCGACATCATCAGTATCCCCCCTGGCATTTGCACCCACAAAATCTATCTTGAGTAGAATTTTGTACTGAGCATCTGATTGAATCCACCTGTCATGACCCAAGTCTATACCATGGATGAGACACGGTACGTGGAGTCACAAGTAACCCCAAGCCAACCCATAGTCAATCATAACACTTGTAATCTGAGTAATCATAGCGGAAGCTTAAATAATAAAACCTTTTAAGAGAGCTAAAATGATAAAAAGTTTATAAATTTGAAAGAAAAACTGAAAGTTTGAGTCTATGTATGAAAGTCATCTACATATGATGAGTTGCAGGGACAAGCCCCTAGCTAACTCTAAAGTCTAACTGAATGAAAATGACTGAAAAAGTAAATATTGTTCTCGAAAGATGAGGACTCACCACTACTACTACTGATATCACCTGAAGAAGATCTACTAGCGATGGTGAGGCTAAGAACCTGCGCCTGTATCATAATATGATACAACATAGAAGGTATGCATCAGTACTTTGAATGTAATAAGTAAGTGAGAGAAAATATAACATGAAGAATAAATAACTGAACTGTAATGACATACCATGAAAACTGAAATACCAAAACTAAACAAACTGAAATATAACTGAAATGGTCAAAATGACCCTGTATGATGGTCATAGACATGCCCTGAATCTGAAATACTGATCTGAGCTAACTGTACTGAACTGAACTGAATTGAGTAAACTGAAACTTTTCTGACCTGAGCTATATAGAAACTGTACTGACTAGTGGGAGAGATATACTCAACATATAATCACGTGAGCTAGACGTGGAGTCCGATGTATACACCCCATCAGTAGGACCCAATAAACCTTTCCAGGGTATAAAGGCATGAACTAGGTGATCACAAGTCTGGGGCCATTAGGACAATAAAAATAATCTACTGTGGCAACGTAATTCTAGGAACCTAGGTGCGCTGGAACCCCGGTCTGCTCGATGCTAAGTCCTACTCCCACTGGATAGTCCTAGACTGACTACTAAGCTGATAGCTTGAAATTAGGGCCTAAGACTAAGTCAGGGATACCTATCTGGAAGTACCCTGAGAGTCTTATTGGATCAGATTCTGTAACTAGTGTTCTAAGATTGGACAGAGCTGCTTATCTGGAAGCGTCATAACCGTCTAAAGAACCACTAAAATTTGATAGCCAATATCTAAGTCTAATAACTGATAACTGGGAGGCACCACTGATACCTCAAGAAAAGACTGTACTCAAACTGATCAACTGACATTTATGAATGATACTGAGTACACTGATATTTTGACTGAAACTGGACTAGCATGCATCTGATTGAGATTTCAACATACACTAATAATATGGGAATCCCCAACACTGATAGAATCAAGCAATTTGGATGATTAACCGATTATAAAAGACTCTACTTTTCTGCATTCAAAAGCTAGGGATAGAATTCATTTTACAGGGACAAGCATCAATATATTCACAACATAGTGTAAATATAGTTACAATTATCATGAATAATATTCCACACAATATGGACGAAATTTTTGGTACTGCACAGCAGCGGCGCCAAAAACTTGTTGACGATTGCGCCCAAGCGCACACGCAAGCGTACGTGGTCTTACAAGTAATACAAAGGCCAATTTTAAGAGCCGAATGTCGAAACCACAAGGACTGGACCAATTCAGCTAATTATCAAGCTCAAGTGTGATATTAACTTTCACAAGTGTTGATTTAGACTTTCTCGATAAAGTTTAATTAAGTCTATGGGTGGTCACAGAAATACTATTATATCATTCAAGGAGCAACTAGAGCTAAGGTCAGATAATCAGACGATACTATGCTTTGTAATGGTTTAAGTATGGAATTATCAATTGTTGTCTCACATAATTTCAATTGCATGTTCATGGTCTTTCGAGCCTCTAAAGACAACAAACTAGCCTCACAACTACATCGTTGAGTGGGGATGTGACATTCTAGTTCGTGGGAAATTCAATTATGGGAATGTGGTTTACGGGGTTTATGCTCTTGATTAGGCACTTTCGTACCTCTAATCATTTAGCCGAACTTAGCTTCACAACTACTTCTACGAGAGGTGATGTGATAATTCTAAGTTGGTGTCTAGCTCATCCCGTTTTAATAACCAAGCAAGGAAAATTAGGTATAATTTCTTATCCTAACCGCGAATTATATC